>CAUYRB010059043.1:0-34165 GCA_963574695.1 Propithecus perrieri
TTTGCTCTTGTGACCGTTTCTTTGGCTGTGCAGAAGCTTTTTAATTTGATCAGGTCCCATTTATTTATTTTGGTTGTTGCTGTGATTGCCTTTGGGGTCTTCTTCATAAATTCTTTGCCTAGGCCAATGTCTAGAAGAGTACTTCCAACATCTTCCTCTAGAATTCTAATAGTTTCACTCCTTAGGTTTAAATCTGTGACCCAGCGCGAGTTGATTTTTGTGAGAGGTGAAAGGTGTGGATCCTGCTTCAGTCTTCTACATGTGGCTATCCAGTTTTCCCGGCACCATTTATTGAATAAGGATTCTTTTCCCCAGTGTATACTTTTGTCTGCTTTGTCAAAGATTAGATGGCTATATGAGGATGGTTTTATATCTGGGTTCTCAGTTCTGTTCCATTGGTCGATGGCTCTGTTTTTGTGCCAGTACCAAGCTGATTTGATTATTACAGGCTTGTAATAAAGTTTGAGGTCTGGTAAATTGATACCTCCCATTTTGTTTTTATTGCCTAGAATTGTTTTTGATATGCGGGGTCTTCTCTGGTTCCATACGAATTCTTTCTTTATTTTAAATTGGGGGAAACTGGGAGATTCCTTGGAAAGGGTGGATTTTAAAGATGTAATTACATAGTTTATTTTCCCACTTTTAAATGAATAACACTTCAAGTTTTCATAACAATTTTAAATACCTATTAAAGTTGAAAAAGTACAACTTCATCATATGCCACTCTTGCCTGAGAGGCAGCTCAGATCTGGGTAATCATTAAATATTAAAATCTGTGAAAGTATTTTGTATATCAAGCACCTGCAACATGCATATGAGGAAGTGTATTATTGCTAGGACAGTGGGGTTTTTTTTTTTCCTTGTAAGATTTTATGTTCTCTTCTTGAAGAAAGAGAGAAAAACCCTCTCTCTTCAGTGTTATCATAATTATTTATACTGTCCATTTGAAATTTTGTTTTTGGTGTTTTGGTGAAAGTATAGATTAAAAAGCTGGGTTCTATTGTTTACCAACTAAAAGTCTTAGAGCAAGTTAGATAACTTCACTACATTTTAGTTTCCTCATCAGTAAGGTGAGGTGATAAAGTTTACTCCATATACTATTGTGAAGAAAAAATATACTTGCATGTACCTGGTACATGATCAGCACTCAATGTATGTTCCATTTCCTTTCTCATGAACCTTAGACTGTGTTCCCTATCAGAATTTCTGACCCTGGGGTTTCTCATACAGGGTTTTATACAGCTGTTCCATCCAGCCATATTTATGTCATGACATAAAATTTGGGAAGAACATGTTTTTATGCTTCAACCATGTCTGTGACGTGAAGACCTTTATTGCTTTGACCATAATGCCTGATTGAATAGAGAGCCAAGTGTGAAGTTGCTTCAGGGCCACCTTTCAACAGAACAATGAAAGTAAATGAAACTATTCTTTGTGTGCGTGTTTACTCCCTCCTCCCAAGAAAAGCTATGTATGACATTGAATAAGTTACTTAGGCTCTCTAAGCCTCAGTTTCCTCATCTGAAAGTAAAAAATAATTACATCTGTCTCAAAATATTGTCATGAGATCTAATAAATTCTATATTTTAGTGCATAAGAAAAATGAACATTTTATTTCCCTTCTTGTTGATGTTATGAATAATTTGTAGAAACTTGTACTTTTTATGAGAAACACAGTAGCACAGTGGTTTAAAAGAGTTCCAAAGCATATCAAACCTAAGTTCCAAACCAACTCTGCTGCATGGTGATGGTGGCTAGGATGTCTTCTCTGGAACTTTTTTTTCCTCATTTCTAAGTTAGAATGATATTAATAATACCTAAACTCACAGGTTTGTGTATTTAATTAAACTTATCTAAGTTAATAAGATAGCATATATAAGGTATATTTCCCCATTGCTGTATAAAAACACAAATTTGGGGAAAATCAAATTGGGGCTGATAAAGGGCTGTTAACTAGAATCTATCCACGACTCAGGAAAATCAGCAAGAAAAAAATCAAACGGCCCTATCAAAAAGTGGGCAAAGGACATGAGCAGAAACTTTTCAAAAGAAGATAGATTAATGGCCAACAGACATATGAAAAAATGTTCAACATCTCTAATTATCAGGGAAATTTCAAATTACCCTTTTGGCAGATGGGAATGATAAATGATTTTACAATGAGGCAAAGCTATCAAATGTGAAAAAGGTGCCTAATATGTAAAGAAGTAATTCACTTCAATTTCAACAAGCAATGTTTTGAGCAGCCAGTAGCTATTAGGCAGTATACTGGACTATGGAAATAGAAAGAATCGGTAAGACATTAGTTTTAGATTATACACAAATACATTTTTCTATCTTTCAATTGCTGAATATTTATGGGGTTTCAAGCACATGAAATAAAAAATAATATTTAACATTTATTGAGTGCTCATTATGAAGCAGCTCTGTACTAAGGTTTTCATGTATTATTTCAATTAATGTCACAACATCCCTGATGAAGGATACCTGGTTTTCACATTTAATAGAAAATAAAACAATTGTAGAGAATAAATACCTTGCTTAGAGTCACATTGTCACTAACAAACAGAACCAAGATTTGTATCTAAGGCCTGCACTCCTAATATCTACCTTAGATAGGGGTGTTAATGCCAAATACATGATTTTCCTTTACCAATTGTACCTTTTTTCCCTGAATGAACAATGTACCTTATGCGTGTTATTTATTTGATATAGTGGATGGTTTTGACTGCATGTTCTATTTAGTGACAATTTACCTTGAAACCAGAAATCCTTATTTTAGAGGAATGTTTACAGAGAAAGCCATGAAGAGTAGGCAAACATAGAAAACGTTGTTATTATTAGTAATTGTAAGAAGATGAGAGAATTATAAACAATGTGAGATAGAAAGTTGTGATATTATAAACAAAAAGCTGAAACAAGATTTTTTCAGAAAAGCAGATTGAGCAGATTAAAGCAATGTATATTACATGTTGAGAATAATAATTTATCAAACCTTTCATACCACTGAAAAATGATGAATCAACAGTGGCATAACATTGGGTACTTTTACAATTTAGGATTGTTTCAGAGTCACCAGCTGCATAGGCCGTGATGATACAATAAAAACAGAAAACAGCATTGGAGATCCTGACTGTAGAAAGTAAATTACCTGTCAGTATCTGAGATCTTGTCTTTTCTATTTGCATTAACCAAGAAAAGTAGATACAGGGAAAGCATGAATAAAGAGATGTGCGCATCTATTACTGGCTCTGATCAAAGCTTTCTAGACTAGTGATAAATGCATGTTGAAAGAATAGATAATGCATAGTGTCTTAGTTCATTTTCTCTTGCTGTAACTGAATACCTGAGACTGGGAAATTTATAAAGAAAATAAATTTATTTCTTACAGTTCTGGAAGCTGGGAAGTCCAAAATCAGGTGGCCACATCAGGTTGGCTTCTGGTGAGGCCTTCGTGCTGCATCATAACATGGCAGAAGGAATCACAGGGCAAGACGGGTGCACTGACAGCCAAACTGGCTTTTATAACAGATCCTTCTCGTGATAACTAACCCACTCCTGTGATGATCCATTAATTTATTGATTCACGAATGGACTAATTGATTCACGAAGACAGAGCCCCCATGACCCAAATACCTCTTAAAGGCCCTAACTCTTAATATTGTTATTATACATTAAGGATTAAGTTTCAACATGAGTTTTAGAGGAGAAAATGTTCAAACCATAGCACAGAGCTATGGAAATTTTGAAAATCATTCTGTGCTTTAATGGAACTTGGCAAACTACAGTTCACGGCCCAAATCTGTCCCAATGCTGATTTTTATAAATAAAGTTTCATTGAAACATAGCTACGCCATTCATTTATATACTATCGATGGCCACTTTCATGTTGTAACAGTAGAGTTGAATAGTTGCTACAGAGACCATATGGCCTGCAAAGTCTGAGATATTTACTATTTTGTCCTTCACAGAAAAAGTTTGCTGACCCCTGACTTAAAAGATTATCTGAATTCTGGTTTTCAGATGAGGTATATAAATTAGCCATAAAACAAACATACTGAGAAGACTTGAAAAGTCTCCTTAAATGAAAAACTTCATTTTTAACAGCAGTTATCATAAAACCCTTTCTAAGGAACCTATTCATTTGGAGAAATTTATTATTTCACTAGGGATTTCTTAGAGTTATTCTTGCATGTCTTATGAAATAAGTTTTAAAGATAATCATTCTTTCAAGTAATATTTTTGAGTAGATTCTAAGCACTAGTACTGAACTGGGCACTGGAAATTCAAATTTAATTAGATATAGCCCATATTCTCAAAGTGTTCACAGTTTATGGGATGTCTAGACTGTATCTTTACATTTAAGATCAGTTTCTTTGGAATCTTGCTTTTTCATGCAATCCATCAATCTTTGTGTTTTAGTTGAAGAGTTTAGACTATTTACATCGATATAATTATTAATATTAATATGCTAGAGCATAAATTTATTATCTTGCTATTTGCTTTCTATTTTTACCCTCATGTTCCTTCCTCCCTTTTCCCTTTCGCCTGCTGTTTTTCAGAATGAGCCTTTTTATGATTCCATTTTGGCTCCACTATTGGCTCATTACCTATATTTCTTTTTATTATTTTTTAGTGGTTTCTCTAGGGCTTACATTTACCAAAGTCTATCTTTAAATAATATTATACCACTTCACATATAAGAAACTCATAGTATTATACTTCTAACTCTCTCCATCTACCTTTTGTGCTATAATGTTACCCCTCCATATCAACCACACAGTATACTGTTACCACTTTTTTCCTGTAAATAGTCATTTAAATTTTAAAGAGATTAAAAATGAGGCAAAAAGTATTTTATAGGTAGCTATCATTTCTAATGATCTTAATTTATTTATTTAGCTATAAATTCTTTGTATAGATATAAATCCCAACTGTTCTCATTTTCCTTCTCAAAAATCTTCCTCTGACATTTACTGCAGTGTAGGTTGAAAGGTGAAATATTCCCAGCCTTATCTGAGGTCTGGGAATTGTTCAGTCTATTGCTTTCCAATGATTCTTTCTCCAGTCTCATGGAGCCTCAACCTATGCATGCACAGATTATTATACAACCAAAGAATTGTAGTAGCAGGGATAGGGGGTGCTTTTCAGATCTCTGGGGCACTCACATTTGCACATGTGTTCTCTCTCTCTCTCTCTCTGTCTGTAGTTCCTTCTACTCTGGTAACCTGTCCACAAATTCTGCCTGCTCTGGCCACGCCAAACTCCGATCCTGTCTTCTCCATGTATCAAAGAAACTAAACTCTATTTGGGTCCCATATTTGTTGCTCTCTTAGAAACTGCCTCCCAGCAATAAGCTGGGACAATTATGGGGCTCACCTTATTTATTTCCTTTCTCTCATGTATCACAAGGATATAAAATGACTGAAAATTGTTGGTTCATGTATTCTTCTGGCTTTATAGTTATTTATGGTTGTTGGGCAGTTTCCCTAGTTGCTAATTTTTCATGAGTAGAAGTGGAAGTCACAATTATTATAAATGAATTGTGAGATATAGTAGATAATTATACAATATTTAGATTCACAGAGGCACAAACTACTAAATAACTAGAGGAATTGTGAAAGAATTTATAAAGAGGGTGTGACATTTCAGTTGAGCCTTCAAAGTATAAGTTTGGCTCTCAAATCTGATTAATTTATTCGTCTTTAGCCAGTTTTCTTTTACATTCTTTCCATTGTTTATCGCAAACCTTTATTTTTCAAGCCTTCTGCCAAACAATCGTACCTTTTTCTTCAGAATTGGCTTTCCTTAAAATATGGAGATAATTTGGCTTATAAGGCACTTTCTCTCTCATCTCACCTTTCCTTAATAAGTTAGCTCCCTTCACAGGCACATTTAACCCTTTTTCTCCCTTTGAAAGCTTACCTGTTCACCTGCACCATTGATTCCATTCCATTAAAAGTTTTGGGATGATATGGGAAAATTGTACATTTAGAAACTAGAATAGATTGTATTCCTCAGCTACCAATTGCATTTTCCTTGAGTTTTAAGAATTAAGTCATAAAATATAGCAGGAAATTCACTATAAACTATAACTTAACAGAGTTTAATCTAAAAAAATGCAAAGATTTAAGATCACATGTTCAATGTGGAGGGAGCCATGGGAAGCCTTAATATCCCTAAGAAGAAAGGGTGCCATTTTATCCCTCACTCAACCTTAGGGAGGGCTGGAGAATAATTAGATTAGAAGCCCGAAGTGTTAAAAGCACTATTTTTGGCATCTCTTTAGGAAGAGTCATTTGCAAGGACGCTTGGGGATTTACCAAAAGATGAGAATTTTTTCTCTTTAGTTCCATATACTTTCCAGAAGTCATTGGACATTTTCTCATTTGAAAGAATAAATTCCAGATGCCCTAGACAATCATTTTCAGGCAGCATAACCTTTGCTAAAAACAGTAAGTATGGCTAGAAATGTATTAACTCTTTCAGACCTCAACCAATTCCTCAATGATTCTACAGTGAAATAAAATAGTTAATGCATCTAGCATGGATCCAGCATTAAGACTGAAGGTGAGATTGCTACATTGAGATTTACTAAGCAGTGCAGCACAATCAGGGGGTTAGCAGATTAGAACAATAGCATATTCATTCGTTTCTCAGTTTTACCATGGTTTTACCTCAAACCAATCTGGGAAAAATTTTTAATTCTCCAAAAAAGACTATGTTTAAAAGTTTATTCAGCCTAGGGAAACATATCATTGTATTGTACATGAGATCACTTTGTTGCAGTAGAAGTTAAGTTTTGGGGTTAGGCACATCTGGGTTTAAATTCCAATTCTTCTCCTTGTTATATTTACTCACATACCCACATCTCCACACCAAACCTGATGTGCTGTATCTCTCCCTCACGGAACTGAAAAAGTGGAATGAGCAACATAAGAGAAACGACCTGGGTTGAAGTCACGGCTCTGCTATTTTCCAGCTGCATGGCGTTGGATAAGTTTCTTAAATTTATGGGACCCTTGGTGTCTTTATGTATATAGAAATGGGATTTGCAGGATAATAATATACATCTTATACATTCTTGTTAGAATTTAATAAGTTACTATACAGAAAGATCAAAGCCACTTTGCTTGGTGTATTGTAGATGTCTGGTAAATGATCATTACATTTTGTTTTAACAGTGTTAAACATAAAGCATCCATTTATGAAACTGAGTATGCCCTATTTGTCAGAGCTGGAATAGTACATTTTCTGACACTATCCCTCACCTCTTCACTGTGTCCTAGCAGCCATTTAATGTGCCATAGTGTGATAATAACCAAATCTTTGTTTCTGGATAGTTAGTAGAGTTGTTTTTCCAAACAGCCTAGAGAGAAGTTACCACCTCAGAGTTATCACAAGCTTCCCCAGGGCTTAATTTCAGAGGTATTAGAGTTGACAACAGGGAATCATTTTCATCTGCTTATTATATGGCACAAAAAAAGAAAATGAAGGCATGGTAATTGGTTTTGCATACAAATGCAAAGAAAAGCTTATTACCAGTCCCAGCTCAAAAAAAGAAAAAAAAATGAAATTTGCTGTTTGATGAAGACAGAAGGTACAAGAACAGGCGCCCTTACTGACCTCAGCATCATTTGATAGCGGCTTCAAACAATGCCAAGTCTTAATGGGGGCTGAATTTGATGAAATGCCACAGTCAGCTTTTATCAAGGCCACTGCAAAGGAGATCTCTTCAGAAATGATCCAGAAAGTGTGAGTGTGTGTATGTGTGTGTGTGCACATACGTGTGTGTTTAAATGATGGATGAAAGGTTGAGTACTTTAAGAGTGAGCAATTAGATAATATATTCAACAGTTCTTTGTATATTGGAAAGCACCATGCAAATATGAGTAATTATCATTGCTAATATTAAAATAGTAATACTTAGAATTCTTTTTGTTTCATTTTTGTCTGTTTCCAAGTATGTATATATCTAAGTATGTATGGTCTTAGTTCTTTGGCATGGCTGGCTTCTAGAAAAATCATCACATTAAGAAGTTTGGAAAGAGATCTGCTGTGTTTTGTTTAATGTCCTGCTTTAAAAAAATGACTTAAAAATAATTTTGTTTTCATTTGCCTTGGATAATAAATAGTTTTTCTTATTCTTACTAATAATCATTTTGAATAATGCTTAGATTTAAGGAAAAAAACAACAGATACTCAGAAATAGTGGGTCTTTGTTGTTACTATGCTAAATGTAATTTCTCATTTCTTCATGTTATTACCACATATTAGCATATGTTATTACCATATTATTCACATACCGCTCATTTTTCCCCCTCAACTTTTAGCCATGCAATTTATTCATTAATTCTGCAAATAATTCCTGAGCACCTGCTTTATGTGCTAGATAGAACCTGGGGACACAGTGCTACCCTTATTCTTGGACATGAAACAAGTACTCACTCAACTATTAATAATAAAAATTAAACTGTGATAGGTGCTCCGAAGGGGAGAAACGTACTTCAGTGACAGCATGTAACAGGACAATCTGACCTGGTTAGGGAGGCTCCAGAAGGCTTTGCAGAGGAGTGGAAGACACACGTGGACTTGAAGTCAAAATCATTGGTGTGATTTTGGTACATTCTGTTTCAGAGGCTCATGCTATTTCCTGTAAACTAGGAACAATAATGTATACCTAACATGTTGATATGTGGATTAAATGAGACAAAAGGAATTGCCTGCTACTTCTTTTACCCTTCTATAGTCCGTTATCTACATGCAACTTGAGTTACCTTTTTAAAAAGGCATCCAGAATGTGCTGTCTCTATTCATAGCCCTTTGGTGGTTTTCATTCAATCTCAGGAAAAATTTAAAATTCATCCAAAGGCCCAGGAGGTTCCAAATGAAGTAGCCTTTGCTCATCTCTCTGACCTCACCTCTTACCACACCTCCATTCTCCACCTTGCTCATCCATTTCCACAGCTGCTCTTACTATTCCTTGATCACATCAAGCAAAGCTGATTTACATCCAAGGGCCCTTGAACTTTCTAGTAATTGTTCTTCTTTCTCTGAAACATTCCCTTCCAAATATTCACATGACTCACTCTCTCCCCTCATTTGTGTTTCTTAATGAAATGTCATCTCTTCAGAAATAGTTTCCTGATCTCTTTACCTAAATTACTTCTTCCAATTTCCATTCCCCACCCTGGTATTATCCGATTTTATTCTCCTTTACCCTGCTTTGAGCTTTCTTTATAGCACTTATTGATAATGGTAATTCTCATAAGAAAACAACAATAACACTATTTGCTAATAATAATGTTTACTACTTTCCAGACTGTCTTCCATGCTCTTTATACCTGTTGGCTCATTTAATTTTCAGCGTAACCCAAAGAGATAGATAATTACTATTAACATCATTTTATAGGTAAGAGAATAAGCCACAGAGCAGTTAAGTAACTTACCATGATCCTACAGCAAGGAAGTGGTCTAGTAGGAATTCAAGGGCAGATAGTCTTGATTCCAAATATTATGCTCTTGACAATTATGCTTTGCTGCATCTCGGCTTGGGAATGTGCCTCTTTTATAAGGGCACTAATCCCATTCATGAGGGCTCTGTACTCATGATCTAATCACCTCTCCCCCGACCGAGGTGTCACCTCCTAATACCATCATCTTGGGGGCTAGGATTTCAACGTACGAATTTTGGAGGGGTCACAAATATTCAGTTCATAGCAGTAGTGTATATCTATTGTGCCTTCACATACTTCTTCCCTCCCTTTCTGAGTTCTTGCCATCTTCTCATCAGTTGGCTCATCTAATTGTCCTTCAAATCGCAGCCCAAGTATCACAACCTCTAAGATGACTTCACAGGTTCTCTATTGCCAGAACATCCTACTTACGGTTTTATCATCATATATGATCCTTCTGCTGGGGAGGACTATACACTGTGGACTACAGCAGGTCTTATGCATTTACTACTCATTCCCATTAAACATTATCTTTTACAGGGAAGAATTAATGCTTGCTATACAGTAGATGCCCAAAAATTATTTATTAAAAGGGGGCAAGAAAAGGTAAAGTCCATTTGACTCAAATGGACATAGTGAGCCTAATTGTACAATCAGCACCTTCAGTGAAGCTTGTGGGAACAGAACTTGTCAGGGGTTGACTCTGAGTTGTAGAGGTGAGTAGCATAGCATGATGTGGTAGATCCAGGATCTGACAGCTGGTTCTAAGGTCTGGAACTTAATTATCTCTCCTATTCTTCTACAGGAAACACTTTTAAGGAGTCAGTGAAAATAGTTTGCTATAGTTTATTCACTTTAATAATAAATCTTCATATTTCCAGCAAATAGTATTTTTCTCATTTCTGAAAACAAAGTTATTTTTCCAGGAAGAAAATTTTTTGAGAAAAAAAAGTACATTTCCTTCTCAAAACTAGGGAGTTAAATGTAAACATAGGAGGAGACCAATATGCAGACAAGTATGATTTTTTGAGTTTAAATTTATTAGTGCAATTTAATTGCTGAATGATTATATGTAAACAATCTAATATACTCTTATAATTCACATATTTGACAAACATTTTCTGAATACCTAGAATGCATTGGGTACTTGCTTTGAATTCAAAGAGTTGGCTATTAAAACCTGCAATGCGCACCACCCGAAGGATGGACATGTTTGAAACACGGACTTGGGGGGGGACCAAGGGCAACATACATAACCTAAACATATGTACCCCCATAATATGCTGAAATAAAAGAAAAAGAAAAAAAAAAAAAAACCTTCTACCCTGATATATTTTTATACGTTGGATTATATTTGATGTCATGATATTTTACTCAGATATTAAAGAAGAAAATATTTACATTTAAATACTTTATTGGAGAATTAGAATATTGATTAAATCACCACCTTCATTAATTCAAAAATTTATTGAGAACTTACAATTTGCTACATGCTAATATAGTAGAGAACAAATTGGAAACAGCCTCTGTCCTGCTAGAATTTATTTGAGCATTTAATTATTTGGTTATGATTGTGATAAGCACCACAGTGAGCAGTATGATGAGTGCCAGGGGATCTTATAACAACTATCTGACCACTCGGGAGGTTGGGGAAGATCGAACAGAAATTAAATCTGAGAGCTAATTGGTCAATGGGAGTTGGTTAGGTACAACTGAATGATAAAGGTGTAGAAGAATGCTGTTACAAACAGAGGAATCAGCCTTTGCAAACATTTTGAGATGAGATGGAGAACAGTCAGGGTGGCAGGAGAGTAGAGAGCAAAGAAGACAAGAGAAAAATGACAAAACGTGTCAAGTATGACCTTGAGAGTCACATGAAGAATCCGAAGAATCTGGGATTTTATTCAAAGAGAAATGATTACCATTTGAAAGTTATTAAGCATATTTATGTTCTATAACACTTTGGCTGTCATGAAGATTGGTTTGGAGTAAAAGTAAGCCCTATGGTCTCCAGGGGAAGGAATATAACTCGCAGAAAAGGAGGCCTTTGATTTTTGATTTTGTAGGGGTCAATCAATGGAAACAACAGATTTCTTTCTTTTTCTCTCCATCCCCCTCTTCCTCCCTTCCTCTCTCCCTCCCTTTCTGTCTTCCTTCCTTCCTTCCTAGAACATCCTGACTACTACAGCATAGTGAATGATTGGGAGGAAAGCAAGATTGAATGGAATGAGACAAAAAAAGATAAAAGCCATAATTATGACTTGAACTAAGGTGATGTCGTTAGAGATGGGAAGATGTAAACAAACTCAAAGGATATTTCAGAGATAGGCAAAATAAGACTCGGTGACTTATGCATGTGTGGAGATGAGGGAGGGGAAAATCAAGAATGACTTTTCAGATTTCTGGTTTATGTAGCTGGGTAAATGGCAATGCCCATCACCTTGAGAGGGAACACTGGAGGAAGACCAAGTTTAGAGGGAAGAATGTGAGGTTAGTTTGGGATATTTGGAGTATGAGATGTCTCTAATTCTTTCAAACTGTATTGCTAAATAAGTTCTAAAACTATCCATTGGAGTTAGGTATTATGGAGATCTTTGATAGCCTTAAGGCAAGTGGAAAAAAATTAGTTTGCAGTAAATTGAGAAGCAAATGGGAGGTGATGAAATGGAGAGAGCAGAGATAACTCTTCTTGAGAAGTGTGGTTGTAAATAGGAGGTGGGAGACGTAGTGATAGTTTAGGAGAGAATATTTTAAGGGTAAGACAGAGATTTGAGCACATTTATAAGTGCACTAAAAATATCTAGTATAATGTAAGAACTTGAAGATTCTGAAGAGAGAAGGAAGTATGATGTGTATTATAAAAAAAGACAATAAGATCCAGAGTACAGGAGAAAGGAGTAAAACTCTTCTGTGTTTCCTCCGTAGTCGTTGCTGAGATTTTGAACTTTAAAACAAAAATAAAAATATTTTTTGAGCACCCACTACCTGCCAGTAATTTTTACAAGTCCTTTGACTTTCTCTTTCATAAAGTTCCATGTAGTCCGTTTTAATCAATAGTTGTCAGGTAGCATATTACTCCTTCCCAGCATTTCGGGGAATCTCTGAAAGACTATTATCATAAAGTTATTTTAAGACATTGAAAATATCTTAATGCCTTGGCCTAGCCATTGCCCATGCCTATGAGGTAAGCCAGCAGATAATCGACAATGTGCATATTATAACATGACAACTACTTTACTTACACCCTCAAATCCCCCAGGAATTTCTCTGATGGCTCATCCTAACTGGAAACACACAGGAAATGGAATCCTGGGAAATGTAGTTTAACCTAACCAAGTTGACATATTACAAAATCACAAAAACCACCTTGTCATTTCATTTGGTTTCACTATGCAGTTTATTTTGCTATCATCTCCCCTCTTGCACATAGAGTCACTTGACTACTATGTGTCAAGGGCTTAATGTATAATTCCTCATTTAATCTTCACAACAACCTGTGGGGTATGTATTATTGCCCATATTTATAGATAAGGAAACTCTCTGCCTTCCCTAAGGTCTCTAATCCAGAATGTGGTAAAACCATAACTGAAATCAAGGATTCAGGACTTCTAGTTTGGTACTTTTTAAACTAGTAGAAGAAAAGCACATAGAAAAAAGAAAAGGTGTCCTTTCGGTTTGGTGGAACCCCCACCGCAATCTTTTCTCAGACTTCCTTGCCCCATTTGTTTGAAAAGATTCTGTGAATCAATAAAACTTTCCAAAGGTAATGGTTTGGGGAAGATATTGTGTGGTTTAGGCACAAAGACGTACACTGTCTGCCTCAAGCAATTTGTTTGATAAGACTCCATTTGAATTTAGCAATGCTAATATTTCGGCCCTAGAAAGTTTTTGGCCAAGAGCTGTCATGATTGAGAACTATGACTATATTTAATTACTATATGGATTTATATATGGAGCATAGTGCATCCATTCTATTCCTCCCCCATCATTACAGTCTGTTCTAATTAGTCTTCCAAACTAAATCTGCTGAGGCTAGGCCCTTTCAAATCTTCACCTCATGCCAAGAGTCAGAATCACCACTTTCCTGAGATTACTGGCAAATTGATATTTCTGCTGACTACTAATTTATCAAAATTACAGGTTCTTCATAAGGACAGTAAGAGAACAAACACTGAGTACCCACTATGTTCCAGACTCTCAATTAAAATACTGTATATTAATAAATCAAATGTTATGACATTCATCAAAGACCCATGAAGAATGTTTCATTAATATTTCTAAGGTGAAATTCAGAAATATTAATTTACTAGCCAAGGTAGATGAGTTCCATGCATTATTTATTTACATATACTTTATGTATGTATTATGTATGCATATTCCCCCTCTTATTTGAGGAGTTTAAATTGTTTTATAAAGTATAATACAATGAGGTAAAATAATAATAAAATCATGGTAAATAATTAGAAATATGGGATAACATGGGTTGCAAAATGGATGAAGTCCTGAGTAGCATTATATGTAGAATATATGTCATGGGGATTTTCTATATTTGCTGAAAGTAAATTAAAAACCTGACTCTGGGGTTTTGTGTTTTTTCTGTAGCCAATGAAAAAGGGAAACCATGACAAGGGTTATTATTTACAATTCCTCTCAGATTTCAAAGAATATTTTTTCCTACAGAAACATGATTTTTCCTGAAACTGAAAGCAGAGGAAAGTATTTCCTGTTGGTCCTCACAAAGAGAACTCTATATAATAGAGTATATAGTGCTCTCAAAAATGTCATTATAAAAATGTAATAATAAATTATCTAGAGTTTAAAAAAATTAATTCCTTTAATATACATAGATAGGATGATACCAAAACATAACTCTCTGAAAGTAATTCCTTGCATTGAAAAGGTGGGGGATGGGAATAGGGAAAAATTGATTTTGTCTGACATACTGTTTTCTGATGGCCTAGAATCCCTAGATTAATTCGAAGATAGATTTTATAATATCTAAAAGACTAGATGAAGAGAAAATTATTCAATAAGTATTTCACAAATACCATTTGTTCAACCAAATTTTGGTAAATGTGAAATGAAACCGAACGAGGGATTATACCTGCAATGGAAGTGTTTCGTGTGTCTGGTTAAGAGCAGACCCATATTCATTAAGAATCAGCCAAACTAGGGATAATAACACTAGGGAGCATTTATTGAACAATTACTATATGCTAACTCTGTGTTAAGTGTCCTACATGTATCATCACATTCCATTCTAATTTCTTAGGAGGAAGTGGATTTAGGAACCCAATATTGACAAGGACTTGAATGGATGACGTATTCCATGTCCACATGGAAGCTGGCTGAAGGAGAATATCTATGGTCAGGGGCAGGTTCTCAGGATATCCTCCTAGGTATACTCTCCCACATAGATATGGGTGAGTAAGGCCTCAAGGTTCAATCCTATAGAGCAGTGTGTTTGTTCGTTTGTTTGTTTGTTTATTTGTTTTTTAGAGAAGGGGGTCTAGTTATGTTGCCCAGGCTAGATTTGAACTCCTGGGCTCAAGCAATTTTCCCACCTCAACCTACAGGCATGTGTTCCCACATCCAGCTTAATTTTAAATGCATTTTGTGATGCTTACCCCTTTTCATATCTAATGTAAGCTATGGAGTCCATCCCTGGAAAAAAACAAATGCACACAAACACTTGTCATGTAATTTCAAAACATTTACGAAGACCCTGGGATGTGCCCATCAATCTATTCAGGTTAACAACCTATTGAAAAACATGGTCCTTATAATTTTAGTTTGTATTTTTTGAAGACTAAATAGTCAAAGATTCACCTTGGCCATATATATTTTTAATAAAGCATCCCTAGAATTTAAAGTTACTTTAATCAGGCAATTTTCTGGTATAGCCATTGAGGTAAACTGATTGGAAAAATCATACCTGTCTAAATAAGTGAAAAAATAATTGTGTATACCTTTTAACTGGCTCCTAATTAATTAAATTTTGGGGGGATCTCTGCCAAAAGTGACCACATTGGTATGTATTTGCTGATATGAATCTCTTTTACAAAAATTAGTAGGGCCTTTTCTTAGTTAAGGCTGCTCAGAATTTATGAAGATAAAACCATGTCACCTGCCTGTATAGAATGCCTATATTTATAATCAGTAGAGTGTGGGCCATGTTAGAGCTACCATTCATGGTTGTGCAAATTGTGCACTGCACAAGAGTTTCACATCTAAGGATGCATCTTTCACAATATTGGTATCTTAACTTTGTGTATTTTCTATGACAGCTTTTCAGCAGTGAAATATCTTTTTCTAATAAAATCTGAGTATCCAGGGAATTTTCCAGAGGATGGAAGTAAATTGTGAAAAAAAGGGTGCCTTTTCCCAGTTTCATAAAAAAAGCCTTTATAGGAAGTAATATCTTGGACCAGACATAGTCAGAATTTTATCTGGTCATTAAAGTTCAAGTCAAAAAGAAGGGACCCATAAAACATCCTGCTTTATACACCACACCCTTGGAAACTAACTCCTGATGCATCAATATTCTGTCCTCAACAACCCTAAATCTGGTTTTATTAATAAGGTGAAGATCCTACTTATCTTAGTCACTAGAAGTCGATAGTGAGTCATGCATGTAGCCCATACCACATGAGGAATGGTTAAAGGAACTTGAATTGATCAACCAGTCCAAACTGGGAGGTAATATTAATATAATTGAGAAACTTTTCCCCAAAACTGTTTTCTCATGCGTATTAATTTGCTAGGCTGCCATAACAAAGTACCACAAACTGGTGAATTAAGCAATAAAAATTTATTTTCTCACAGTTTTAGAAACTAGAAGTCCAAGAGTAAAATGTTGGCAATGTTGGTTCTTTCTGAGGGTTATGAAGGTGAATCTGTTCTGTGCACCTCTCTTCCCTTCCTGTGGTTTGCTGATAATCTTTGCCATTCTCTGACTTATAGATACATCATCCTGACCTCTGCCTTTATCTTCATATGGTAATATCCCTGGGTGTATGCAAATTTTCTCTTCTTTTAAGGACACTAGTCACATTATATTAGCGCTTACCCTAATGACCTCTTATTGAATTGATTACATTTACCAAGATCTTATGTCCAAATAAGGTCACATTCACTGGTACTGAAGGTCAGGACCTTAATATCTTAATATCTTTTTTGGGGGGGACACAATTCAACCTATAACACCGTGTGTGCCATAAAAATGGGAAATGATCATTATTAGGATCCTCTCTTATAGCTTTACTACATGCATCAGCATATTAAGGGTTCTGAGAAATTCTGTAGCACACAAATCTGAGTTATTTATCCCACAGTTACTTAAATCTCACCATTCCCAGCATACCTATGAACATCCTATAGAATATCTTTTTTCTTGGAAAGAGGAAACACATAGAGACGTGGTAAAAAAGTATAGAATTTGGAGTGAGATCAAGAATTAAATTTGAATTCTATTATTTCCTAACTGCCTGACTTTTGGAAAATTACTTAAACTCTTTGAGCTTCATTTTTCCAATTTTTTTAAATAAAGAAGGTATTTATTATAATTCCAAGGCCTGTTCCAAAATCAAAGACAATAGAAAATTATTAATAGTTTGGGAGCTTAGAAATAGAGTCAATATTCCCAAAAGCTTAAATACCACAACTTAAAATAAGGTTTGAATGTGATTTGTAGAAAAATTAGTATTTACTCATGTATAGACCTTTTGCTTTACTCATTAATGTTCCTTTTACATTCTCTAAGTATGCTGGTTTCAAAATTTCCAAATCCATGTTTAACATATAAATTGCTGCAGTAATTTTCTAAGGTCAGCATAAAAATTGTTCCCGCTGGTCTACATTTGGAAAGTTGATCTATGAGAAAACGAATGATCTGGCTGACTTTTTTTTTTTTTTCATTTTCTTTTCTTTCTTTTAATTTCATGAGTTTGCATTTGCAGCACTTCCTTCAAGGCACTTTCTAATGCAGTTGGACCCTCAGCCAGAGT
The DNA here is from genome assembly GCA_963574695.1 of Propithecus perrieri. NCBI lineage: Eukaryota > Metazoa > Chordata > Mammalia > Primates > Indriidae > Propithecus > Propithecus perrieri. The sequence continues at coordinate 17,462 of CAUYRB010059043.1, forward strand.
GAGCTCTGGATAGGAATCTCAAATATTATGCACACAGCATGAGGATTGCATTGCAAAGGATTAAAACGTAATATAATGAGGCTTGAGTGTCTTTTTTTTCCCACTTTGACTTTTATTAAATTTGTAAAAGATTGGAATATCATATATTTCATACTATATATTCCAAATTATCCCCAACCTGACCTTCCATACAGTAGAAAAAATAATGAATGGGAATGCAAAATGCAGCAAAAATGTGCAATCGCCTTTCTGATGAGGGTACAGCCATCAAACAGTTTTTATCTCTGGGTACCTCTATTTTTTAGACAGGCAACCTCAAAGAGGAAAGAGTCATTGGGGGATGGCTGGGGAAGACTTTGGACAGATAAGTTATTGTATTAAATTAGAAGAAGGAAATCTTTTTTCGGGTAGAAGAGAGTTTGAAATTGGTAAAATTTCAAAAAAATTGATAAAGCTGTTCCCTTTAATAAGTGTAAGAGACAAATTTGTCAATGTCTGGTTGCACTTCACTTAGCATTATGCCATCTCTAACAAGAAAGAAATAAAAGTGGGCTCTTGAGTTGGTTTTACTTTCTCCCATTCTCTTCCATTAGAAGAGGTGTAGGTTTAAGAGTAATAATGAGATTAACAGTGATAAAAGATAGATAATATATAGTGAGCACTTAGTACATACTGGGCACTACTCTAAAAGCTTCACCTATATGAACTCATTGAATCCCTCCCAAAGCCTTCAAAATAGGTGCTATTATCACCTCAATTTTAGGGATCAGCAAAGATGAGTACAAGACATTTTAGGCACAATGTCCGGTAGTTAATAAGCAGTGGAGGCAAGCTGTGGACTCAGGTAGACTGGCTCCAGCATCTGCTGCTTGGCCCCTTTGCTCTATCTCCTTCCTTTTTAAGGAGGCCTCACACCGAACTTTGTGTCAGTATTTGTTTGCCAGGTTGGCGTTGTTGTTCTTTATTTCTTCATTCTTCTCTAACATTAATGAAGAAATATCTGATAAGCTATACTCTTCTGAACATACAGTAGAGATCTTTCAATTGTCTGCACTCTGCATGGACGTGGGCCCATCATTTAACAGGTGGGAATCTTTGTTTTTTTTTTTTCTCTCTAAAAGGAGATGACTGGATGACAGGAAGGATAATCATTTTTCTGATTTGTCACAAACAATGCAAATAATTGGGGCTAAATATTTCATGTGGCTTGAACAATAATTTAAGACAGTATATTATTGATGAATATCTATCTACCTTCAGGGAAAAAAATTATATTGTAGGCTATTTTAAATAAATTCAATTAGGTGGATAATAAGGAGAGTGACACCAATAACACCTTCATTTTGTTTTTATAGATTTCATACTCTCCAAAGTGTTGTTATAACCTATACCAATAATCCTAGGATTTAGAGAAAAGAATTACTATTCCCATTCTTTTGAGGCAAAAAGAATTTAGATATAAAAGCATTTCTGCCCATCATCACCTGCTTAACACTTTTGATAGCCTGTGCTCCCTCTCCAAATGCTCAGTGTTTATTAAACATCTGATGCCTTCCCTGGATTTCAAGTTCCACAAAGACAGGATATGCTTCTCTTTGCTTTGTATCCATCCATTAGAAGAATGTTTCTCTCCTGGGGCAGTGTGGACAATCAAACTTGGAGAGCAAGGCAACCAGTGGGGTTTTGTGTTAAAACCAAGTTTAGATTATTGGCTAAGAAATACTGCTAGTGTTCTTGCATTCTTTGGTAGTATCTAAAGAAGCTAATATCAATCAACAGATCAACTGGACTCTCCTGAAAGAAAGCTCATTATTTTTTATACTTTTTCCCTGTGATCATATTTCTCGCTGTGCTTACTTACTGGGGGGCTTTCTGTAATTGGGTTCACACAGTTCAATAAACATACTAGTCCCCATGCACACTACAAACCTAATCTCTAAGTAACCACTGTGGCTCTTAGATGAATGTATGGTCAGAAGATTTACTGATACTGAAGAAATTAAATTTCTCAAATCAAGAAATTGATTTTCTTTCTTTCTTTTTTTTTCTTATAAACATTGGAAATTTATTTCTCACAGTTCCAGAGCCTGAGAAGTCCCAGATCAAAGCACTGGCAGATTCGGGGTCTGGTGGGGGCTAGATTCTTGGTTCATAATGGCTTTTTTCTCACTGTGTCCTCACAGGGTAGAAGGGCCCCATAATTAATTTTCTATACTTCATTTTCTGGAAATCAAAAAGCAAACTACTCACACGTTGATAAAATTTAGCTTGTAATCTTCAGGTCTAAGAAGTACATGCACCAACAATGCCATATGAGTAAAAATAAGGCTCTTCTCTAATAGAGATTGTTTTAATGAGGGCTGTTTCCCTGGGGGAGGTGCTGGAACTCCAATGTCCAAAGTTCAGCTCTGCTTCCTAAGGGGTGATCTTAACAGAGAGATTGAGCAAAGGACACTAAATCCAGACACTCTTAAACTGGAAAAAATGGTTTATCATTGCATCAAATGAAGGTGAGAGAAATGTTGTACATAAGTCATATGCAGGGAACTGAAAGCAAGAGAGACCATCTTTTTAAATTCTCTGCTCTAGGATTTTCTTAAAAACAAAAATAAATACATATCAACAAGCATTTATTGACTATTACATCAACTATAGATTAAAATGGCAAGTAATTAGCCTTTTTAGATCTCAATTTTAACTATGAAATGGAAATTATGAACAAGTTATGAACGATTTCAAAAAGTTATGTTGAGGATTTAATGATATAATGGTTGCAATAGTGGCTGGTACATTAATGCTTTATAAATGCAGCTTCCTGTCATCCTATTACTTTTGCTCTTAACAGAGTTCCAACAAGTTATGTTATCTAGCCGATCAGTCCATAACCCTCTGTCCCCTCAGCTTGATTAAGTATGAAGAGAAGGGTGTGGAATTAAGTAATAGCTGCAACGGTGCTGTGAGAGAGAGGAGAAAAGGAATGTTACAACCTTCTATAATATGTGGACACACATGTTCAAGATATAGAAACTTTTGGATATTTAACATAAATGGAAATAAACCATTATAACCTGTGTAGATATCACTATAATGTAATTTATTACAATAACAGATGTTTGCCATCAATGATCCTAGTGAGCAAATCCACATTAATTTATAACTAGTAAAATGATAACTACTACTATGTGTTAAAAATTTCCCTGTATGTATCATCTTATTTAATTCTCACATGCATGACAAGTATATATTAGTCAAAGTATTATTACTACCACTTTATATATGAGGAAATTAAGGCTCAAGCTACTTGTTCAAGGTTTCAAAGGCAGTAACTAGGACAATTTTAATTTGGAAAATTAACCTATTGGAAACTCTTCTTTTTTATGTCCCAGAAATAAATGAGTTTCAAAATATTAAACCAAGTATTTAAACCAATTATGTATAAAAATTTTCTGAGAAGAGAGTTTAACAGATTGCTTTCTCAAAATAGAGTTCATCAAGGAAGTAAGGCATGTACTGGGAATCTCAGTAGGTGTTAAAGAAGAGAAAGGGTATGTTAGATGTGCAAACCTTTGTGGACAATTGCAACAAAGTGGAGATATAAGATTTATGTGGGTGATGGCTTTGACCTGTACAGATTTGATACCTGGCTCAAACTGTGTTTTCAAATAATGGCTTTTAAATGGATGAATTATGCATGCTGGGCATTGTGATACTTCAGTAAACCTATGCTTCCAGTGAGTTAGTCTCTGGACTTTATAGTATGGTATTTCCAAGTGTCTTGATAAAGTTTACTTACCTTCTTGCTTGGTCTATTTTCCATCCATGAGGAGCTCCCTTATTGGTTTTGCATCAGATGCCAGCTAAATTGCTAGCTCTCAGTAAAACCCAAGGTCACTATGCTATAATGATATTTTATTTATTTTTATTTTTAAATATTAAGTGGTACAAAGGTTTATGTTACATGGATGCCTTGTATAATGCTTAAGTTGGGGCTTTTAGTGTGCCCATCACCTGAATAGTGTTCATTGTACCTAATAAGTAAGTTTTTACCCCTCACTCCCTCCCACCATCCCCCCTTCTTTGATTCCAATGTCCTTTACATCTCTTTGTGCCCATATGTGCCCATTATTTAGCTTCCAATTATTAGAGAGTACATATGGTGTTTGTTTTCCCATTCCTGAGACACTTTGCTTAGGATAATGGTCTCCATTTCCATCCAAGTTGCTGCAAATGACATTATTTCATTCCTTTTTATGGCTGAGTAGTACTCCATGGTATATGCGTATTAATATATATGTCACATTTTCTTTATCCACTCATGAATTAATGGGCGCTTAGGTTGATTCTACATCTTTGTAATTATAAATTGTGCTGCGATAAACATTTGAGTGCAGGTATCTTTTTGATAAAATGACTTCATTTTCTTTGGATAAATATGCAGCAGTGGGATTGCTGGATTGAATGGTAGGTTTACATTTACTTCTTTAAGGATTCTCCATACAGTTTTCCATAGAGGTGGTCCTTATTTTCAGTCCTACCAACAGTGTATAAGCGTTCTTTTCTCTTTGCATCCATGCCAGCATCTCTTGTTTTCTGACTTTTTAATAATGATCTTTCTTACAAGGTGGTATCTCATTGTGGTTTTAATTTTCATTTCCCTGATGATTAGTGATGCTGAGTATTTTTTCATATATTTGTAGGCCATTTTTATATCTTCTTTTGAAAAATATCTGTTCATGTCTTTTGCCCACCTTTTGATGGGGTTGTTTGTTTTTATCTTGTTGCTTGAGTTCTTTGTAGATTCTGGATATTAGCACTTTATCAGATGTATAGTTTGTGAATATTTTCTCTCGTTTTATAGGTTGTCTATTTATTCTGTTGATTATTTGTCTTTGCTGTGCAAAAGCATAGTACTGTTATAAAAGTAGAGGTATACAACAATAGAATAGAGAACCCAGAAATAAATCCATCTAGCTACAACCAACTGATCTTTGACAAAGCACACAACAACATATACTGGAGAAATGAAGCCCTATTCAATAAATGTTGACCCGTGTCTTCACATTAGAGATGAAGGCCCACCACAAGGCAGAAGTTTGTCAGAGCCAAGAAAATGGGTCACAAATAGGAAGCTAAGAAAGGAAGTTGATTCATGTGACTAGCATGGGGCTCAGTGGTCTTGGTAAAAGGCATCTCTAAGTGAGGCCAAACCATGAGTCGGAAATAAGGGAGCAAACTTTATGAATCAGTGGTCACTCCTTGGTAGCCATGTTTTTGTGGCATGATATTCAGACAGTTGGGTTAAAAATGGTTGGGAGAAACAGAATTGAATCAAGTACAAAAGAAACTGGATTTACAGCAGAAGATTGGGGAATAGAGAGCGATGAAACCAGAAAAGTCAAATAGTTCTTCATGAAGAGGCTAAAACAGCTATCCTCCAATTGTGATAGCATTTAACCAGAGAATTTACCTTCTTTGGTTTTATTATTTAACATCTCCCAATCATTATGTTGGGCAATGTTGAGTTAATTACCCAGTAGGCAAGCTAAGGATTTGTTTGGAGAACTAGTAAGGCATGGCCTCCTTCCTCCATGAGAGAAGGTCCTATTGGTGAAAACAGCCAAAATTTTACAATAAGACAAATCTAGAAAAGCTATTTTAATTGCTGCATAAATATAAGTGCTATGATGTTAATTAAAAGAATAAAAATTTATGTTAAAGTATATTAGTGGAACTAGTAATCTTTTCACAGCTTGGAGTTATTAAATGTCTTATTTTAGCCCTGTCATTGCAGTGGGCTTCTTCATAGTCCATTTCATCATCATCATCTTCACAACTATCACCCTAAAATTTGATCTTTGGCAAAGTACCAGACAAGCATGATGCTAACTGCATTATAAGTATTACCTCATTCATTTCTCACAACAGTCCTAAGAAGTAAGCATCATCATCTTCACATCACAGATAAGGTGACTGAGGCTAAGAGAAGTTAAGTAACTTCCTAGGAGGGCCTGTAGATAATTGATGGTGCAGCTGAGATTCAAGTCCATTTCTCCCTCCTCTGGAGCTTTTAAGTACTCCATGAGTGAAAGGTCCTATTGCTAGCAAGGTAGGTAGTTAGAAATGACATAGTTCAGGGTTAAAGCGTTTGGAACTGTTGGAAAACCTAAATCCTTACCTATATTACTTTAAAAAGGTCATCTCAGCTTGGATATTTGGTACAGAATTCCTCAGAGATCTGCCAGTATTCTCAGCCTACTTGCTTAATAAATATTTGAGGAATTCCCACTTGGCGCATGTCCTTGTTATCAAAATCAGAGAGTTTTGTTTTGTTTTTAAGATTATCCTGGCCAGGCGCGGTGGCTCACGCCTGTAATCCTAGCACTCTGGGAGGCCGAGGCGGGTGGATCGCTCAAGGTCAAGAGTTCGAGACCAGCCTGAGCAAGAGCGAGACCCCGACTCTACTGAAAAATATAAAGAAACGATCTGGACAACTAAAAAAATATATATATAGAAAAAATTAGCCGGGCATGGTGGTGCATGCCTGTAGTCCCAGCTACTCGGGAGGCTGAGGCAGAAGGATTGCTTGAGCCCAGGAGTTTGAGGTTGCTGTGAGCTAGGCTGACGCCACGGAATTCACTCTAGCCCAGGCAACAAATCGACAAACAGTCTCAAAAAAAAAAAAAAAAAAAAAGACTATGCTAGCAGCACAATGTTGCTACCAGTGCCAGCAATGATATAAACATCTCTTTGTATTATTTTTGAAGCCATGTTAAAATGGTTGTCCATATTTTCCTCCCTCCTTCCATCCCTTTCTCTCTCCCTTTCTTTCTTTCTTGATTGCTTGCTTTATTCTTTCTTTTTTTGTAGTAAAGAACTTTACTTGAAATATAACGAATTGACTTGATTCTAGATTATATCAGTTTTAGATAATAAGAAAACCTACATTTGGGGGTTTCAAATTTTATCTATTTGCATTTTGGAATGCATTTTTTCCTGTGGAGATGTATACATTTCAAGTCGTAAATTAATTTAACACATTCTGATTTTATTTGCCAAGTTGATCTCGAGTGGAACAGATTTTACTTTCATATACATTAGCTTTCTCAGTTGAAATGTCACTTTCTCAGAGAAGCTATGCCTAAAGCCTCTCTTACATATTCTCATAGCCTCTAAACTTCCATTAGGGGTGCTATCAAAGTTGTAATTAAATGATTATCTCTGCAGTTTTTTATTTGAAATATCCTCCATTAGTCTGAAATCGACATCAGGGCAGGGACAATATTGATCTGATATAATGCTGTAAACTGAATATCAGGTAAACCACTGGATTACAGTAGGTATTTAATTAATATTTGTGGAATGAGTGAACAAAATTATCCATCCCAAATTGTTTCCTATATTTAGTTATTAGGTTTATGTACAAATAGTTTTAGCTATTTCAATAGTTTTTGCTATCTTTGAGAATTGAAAATGTCAACAAGCAACATTATGTTTGAAAGCTAATGGAGACCCTGAGAAAACTATGTCATGTGTCACTTGTCTCTGGTAAGTAAACACCTCTATATCCGCTAATGGGTAAGAATAGCAATTCAATAATGTGAACAAATTAGCAAAATGCCTAGGAGTGTCCCCTCAGAATTCTATACTTATATGATCCCTAATGCAGGTAAGATCTCAAAAGATCTAGGATTACTTTCTGTAAAAAATATGAACATTATTTTCATAAAAACCAAATATTTCAGCATTTTGACAATAAAAATTTTCCTCTATCCTGACTTTGCATGTGATTCCAGGAGACTGAAACATAAAATTGGCATACTCTAAAGGAAGGAGTTTTGTGAGAATAATTCCTATTTTAAATATTGATTTAGTGAAGGTCCCAGAGTCTGTTGCTCTGAGAAATTCTGTTTAATGTTTGGATATTGTAGGGGTATGGCCAACCTGCAGGGCATGTGGAAGTGTTTCATCTGTAGGCAGATCCTATAGTTTGGGAGCAGATACCCCCTTCTCTTGCCTGCCACCCTAACACATGCACACACACACTCACATACACAATCGTGCTCTGTTTCTCTGATTCCTGCGATTCTAAAAGTGTTCACTGTATTTGTGACAATAATATTCTTAGGCATTTGTAAGCCTTAAACGATTGGTCTGATACCTCATGTCCTTAGAATAAGTTAATTCCCAGTATGTGTGATATTAATGAGGATTAAAGGAGATCTAAACACTTTGGACTCATAGAACAGACTTTAAGAGAATTGAAATGCAAAACTAAACATTCTGGGTTTTATCATGTGTTCAGACACAAAGCTATTTTATTGTGAATGCTGCTATTGTGTGAGCTTCGTTTTTCAATTAAGGAGCTTGGTTTTAAGAAAAAAGTAATAGCCTTTTACTTTCCTGTAACGTAAATGTACATGGCAACAGCCAAAGTTATTAGGAACTAGAGTGATTGCTTTAGATTACTTTTGAAAATGGGCCAGCTCTTTTCTGCTCCAACAGAAGGATATAGCAGAGATCAGCAATATCACAAAAAAGAAAGTGTAGACTGAATACCAAGACCATCATGGACCAAACCCAATGGTTGACACAGCCCTAGATCAGAGGAACACGTTCTGTAGTCAGAGCCTGGTTTAAGGCAAAAGCAATTGCGGTTTCACTAGATGGGGAACCATTTGGAATGCAGATGTTTAGCAGTGAGTGCAATTTCATTTTCAGAAACACTGCATGATTTTCAAAACACCTTCCCTGGACCAAGGCAACAGAGGAATATCAGTCCTTTTCATTTTTCCTTTATAGAATTCCTTGTAAATCCAGAGGGACTTTACATGTGAATAGCCGAAAGAATGCCATGGGAGTGTCTGAAAAGTGGGCTTGAAAACAAGTGATACTTGTAAATGACATTCAAGTGTGCAAAACTCCTATTCATCCACTCACCTGGGTTCTCCTGGGTCTCATCAAGAGCCTGCATTGCGCTTTATAATGAGACTTGCTATTGGATGCTCCTTCCTGGAGAGATTTGTTTTGCTGTTCTTTCTTTTCCACTTCAGGTGAAGTAGATTGATTTCTATCTTGAATGGTCTGGGCAATTTCTGGAGCTCAAAGGGGGCTTGCCTGCCATGGCATACTAACCATACCAGTGGAGAAGGTACGATCATTATCAAGGTCCTTTTTAGGTTGGCTGTTAATATTTTCCACGTGGTGTGAGGTGCTGTTTTTAATGTGCTGCTTTCCTAATTGAAAAAAGGCCACCTAGTAGACTGAATGCAAACAGGCAATAAGTTCCTCCATTGCCCTCCATACTTCCTACACATTATCTGCTTAGAGAAGTGTAAGGAATATTGTTGTCTTCAGTGGGGAATTGTAAAGATAAGAAAGGAAAAATATCAAATGATTGACTTAGAACCTTTACTGGTGGATGATTATTTAGGAAATTGCATATAAAGTGATGCATAATCTTGGCTGCACAAATTACACCAAAAATAACATATTACAAGTATGAAATAAATGACTTTTGCAGAAAAGAAAATATTTTATTGTTAATTGTGTGCTAATAAATTTGTACCAGGCAAATCCTTCCAAATGTATTTTCAGTGTCAGTTCCTGCACTCCAACTGGAGTGTCTTAGGTCCAACACCAGTTCTCCAGAAGTCAACCCATAGGTAATTTTCAATCAATGTCTGTTTTGTTGGCTTGTGAGTGAGATCTAGAATAAAGAAGATTTCTTTGCAAGGTCTCACAGCTGGTACTTTGGCACTTAGGTGTACAACACCACATTTCATTTAGCCCAGCAGGCCTAATCAATTATTCACTGTTAGGTAGTGAAAAACTTCACCCCAAAGTAGCTGATAACTCATTTCCGCTTGCCCTTCTCACCAACATGGGTTTTACATATTTAGACTTTGAGTTGCTTTCTCAAAACCTCCCCAGTTTGACTCAGAGATTAGCATTTAAAGTACTTTTATCAGCCAAAGGAAGGTAAAAACTCAGATTATTTTATTCACATTTTTTTTTTTTTTGAGAGAAGTAACATAGTGCAAGTGGGAAATATCAAGGTTTGGAATCAGACTGATCTGGGTTTGACTCGTGGTTTTGCTATTTAATAGCTGTCTGTGCATGACTTTGAGCAATTACTTAACTTCTCTGAACCTCTATTTCCTTATCTGGAAATGGAAATAATAACACTTACCTTTCAGGACTCATACAAGAATTAGCTCTAATTCTGTAAGTTTCTATATTAAAGCTGTTATATATTAAAACCGTCACTATATTTCACAGCCAGAAGCAATGGGGTTTACATAAATCCAAACCTCTTGCCTGTGGCTGCAAGAAACTGCAGATGCTCCTGGGCTTGTAATGAGAAAATATAATTAAGGCAAAAACTTTATTTTCATTTAACCCTCCAAGTTTAGAAAACCATTTTCCTTCTATCTCTCAAAATCCTAATTAATGCTTTCCTTAGGATCTGTAAATAAGAACAGAGAAGACAAATGCAAATTTTATGTGGACACCAAACTTAAAAATTTCAGGTCTAGGTTCACTAAGTATATCTCATCTTTTACCCATTTTTTAATGGCAGAGAGTGTGACAAGAAGTTACATGTTCATACCTAGAAAGGGAGTATGCTGGGTTGGAAAACAGGATGGAATCGTGGAAAATTTGGGACTGAACACTGAGCTGTGAATTCTGGTTTCAACAATAGATATGTTATTTCATGGTAATGACCCTCGGTTTTTTCCCCTGCCCTGTCTACTATATGGGGCTATTGTGAGGATTAAGAAACATCAAGGACGTAACAGTATTTTCAAAAACCGAAGTTTTACACAAAAATGAGATGTTGTTTTGCACAGGTTTTCATGCCTGGCTCCAGTGTTACATGGACCTCAATTTTCTTTCTGGTTCCACTCCTTACTAATGCTATGACCATGGGAAAATTACAGAATCTTTATAAGCCTATTTCTTTATCTTAAATTGTCATCTCAGTATTTACCATGTAGGATTATTAGAATCAAATGAAATAGATATGCTTGGGACACATTGTAAATACTCAATAAATGGTAGATATGTTAGTGGTGAACTGTAGTGATGTGCTTTAGTTAGCACCTGACCCAAAGGCGGAATGCCTTGCCCAAAATATGAGTTGGGAAAATAAGTTTAGGACCAATACGGAATCCTGCCATTCAGCTGAAATGAGCTGACCTTTATCGAGTGTCTGTATATAGGCACTGCAGAATTTTTAAATGTCAGCCTCTGGAACTTATAGTTGAAATGGGGAGGGGAATGATGATAGAGAGATAAAGAGAGAGAGATTAGTGAGCATTACTATGTTCCAGATAGTGTGCTAAAAACTTTACAGACATTAACTCATGTTGTTTTTCACATCAATCCTATGAGATAGAACTATTCACAAGCTTATTTCACAAATGAAAACTGAGGCACTGAGTTTAGTGACTTGTCCAAGTTCATCGCTAATAATGGACAGTGTTGGGATATGAACCCAGAAGTCTGACTCAAAAGCTCATGCCTTGTTTACTGTGAATAGGAGAAAAGAAGTGCATAAATGTTGTACGGAGCTTTATCACATTAGGCAAAAATACAGAAAGAAATGTGCCAGAGGAGAAGAAAATTCCATCAGACTTCAAATATTTATGCAGCAGTAAAAACGTACTCAGCACTTAAATGGGTGCAATAGAGAGCTGTTAGGGAAGGTACTGGGCACCCCTCCGCATGCTTGAATAAGTGATGGAGGTAGAAGGAAAGTAACAGTCTGACTCCAGAGGCCAGTCTTTAAAGCACCATATCATAGTACCTCTCTATTTGGCAAACTTTTATTGAAAGAATGTAAAATTGAGAAAATAAGCCAAAAAATTCACCATGCCACACTATTTAACCACCTTGTTGTGTGTTAAAATTATAATAAGCCAACACATTTATAATAATATATTAAATTCATATCTCTATAGTCAATTGGGAGACATCATTATTAAACCTAAAGATGTTGACAGGGCCTCACTCGTCAGCAATATCTATCCTTTAGTAACCACTAAATGTGGCCTCATAGACTCTAGTCCACTCCCATAATTTTATAAATGAGATAACTAAAACTTAGCAAGTTATAGTGACTTGTCCAAAATGAGACAGCTAGTTAGTGGCAGAGTTGGAACTAGAGCATGTTTTCTTAACCCAAGTCCAATATTTTCCAATTCAATTCAACAAATATTTACTGAGAAATAATTATATTGTGGAACAATGGGAAAGAGGGTATGATTTTAAAAATAAAGGATAGTCCTTTCCCCTCAGTAGCTTACAATCTAGTAGGAAAGGCAAATGTGCCCACATACAATGATAGAACTCACCTTAATGGAGCAAATGCAATAGCCCGGGGGATCCGGCACATTGTCCCTGTACATCTTTATTTCATCACTCAGCACACTTATTTATTCCAGATCTTTCTTCCCTGCTATTGTAGAATTCTACTCTGTTATAGTTGAGTACTTTATAGCATAGTTCCTGGTCCAGAACAGACACTCAATAAATATTTATTGAATGAAATGAATGAATACGAAGCAAAATAGTATAAAATCACAGAGGAGGAGATGATTCATTAAAAGTGAATTTGAAACGTACTGGCTAAAGCAACACCAATTAGGTAAAACTTTACTAAAATATCAGGTCTCTAGGGAAAAGAGATCACTTAGCTAAAAGAGGGCCAGTCATTTCTGTTAGCCTGTACCCTTGCCTTTAGTCCAATCCACAAATGAAATACCTCTGACAAGTCAGAATCTGGCTTATTTTTAAACTAGAAGGTTTTTTAACCCTTTGATAAAACTAGAAAATATATATTAGAAGTCATTCTTCAGAAAGGTAACAGCTTATAAGATTTAAACTAAAGAAGGACTGATTCCACTTTACGGTTGCCTCTCAAATTCTAAGTGTGACAGCTCCAAAAAGCCTGGTACTGTGCTTCAAGAGGGCCTTGGTGGTGTGTGCAAGACTATCCCACAGTCAGAGGAATTTCCGTTTGTGTTTGCTTCATTTTGATTCTGTGCATTCCACCTGATTATGTGTTTTAATCATCTTTTTAAAGAGATCTCTTGCCTTAGTTTGTGACTGTTGCCTTCCTCCCTCTGCCTCCCTCCCTTCCTTTCTCCCTCCCACCCTCCTTCTTTTCTTTTCTTCCCTCTTTCCCTCCTTCCTTTCTCCCCACTTCTTCCCTCTTTTTTTCAGTTATGACTCACTACCATAATGTTATTTTTGCACATTTTATTATTCATGCATTTCCTCCCTCATAAAACTTAGCACAGGAGATAGCACATGCCTGTGCCCTTCCTAAGGCCCCCACACTCTCCCACACTAACATATCTGCTTCTGGCAACCAGGAAAGATTCAGTAGGGCATCTAGCATGGGAAGATTCAGGGAAACAAGAACATGGAAATAGCACACATGTTACATATATTAAGTTCCCAAGATTTAAGTCAATACAATTTGAATAATTCAATTAACTTTCAAGTTTATGAAGACTTGGACAAAACCATATTGATTCCTCATCCACAAAACTCAGTGTTTAGTACTACAGTTCCTGTGTTAAGAACTAAAGAAGAAGCTAAAAGACAAAAATATAAAAGTAATATAACAAAACATGCTAATGTATACAAAATATAAAAAGATGTAATTTGTGAAATCAAAAACATAATATGTATGTCAGGGAGAATAAAAGAGTAGAGTACTTGTATGCAATTGAAGTTAAGTTGTTATCAGCTTAAAATATATTATTACAACTATAAAATATTTTATGTAAGTCCCATAGTAACCACAAAAAATAGCTATAGAAGATAGACAAAAGAAAATGATGAAGGAATAAAAAAATCACTACAAAAAGAATCAATAAAACACAAAGGAAGAACATGAGAGGAAAAGAGAGACAAAAATAGCTACAAGACGGAAAACCATTAACAAAATGGCAATAGTATAAGTCCTTCCCTATCAATAATTACTTTAAATGTAAATGGATTAAACTCCCCAATCAGAAAATATGGAGAAGTTGAATGGATTTAAAAACAAGATTCAACTGTATATTGTCTATAAGATTCACTTTAGATTTAATGACACACATAGGCTGAAAGTGAAAGGATGGAAAAAGGTATTCCATGCAAATGGTAAATAAAATAAATCAGTGATGGTTACACTATTAATATATCAGACAAAATTGACTTTAAAAACTTTTGAAAGAGACAAAGAGTACATTATATAATAATAAACCAGTCAATTAACCAAGAAAATTTAACAATTTTAAATATATGTGCAACTAACATTAGTGTACCCAAATATATAAAACAACCATTAATGGAACTAAAAGGAAGAATAAAGAGCAAAACAAAAATAGTTGGGGATTTTAATACCCCACTTTCAATAATGGATAGAACATTCACACAGAAGATAAATGCAGAAACAGAGGACTTGAACAACACTATTGACCAAATGGACCTAATGTATACAAAACATTCCACCCAACAACAGCAGATTACATATTATTCTCAAGCATACATAGAACATTTTCCAGGATAGATTACATGTTAGATGTCAAAATAAGTCCTAAAAAATTTAAGAAGATTGAAATCACATCAAATATATTTTCAACCACAATGGAATGGAACTAGAAATTAATGTCAGAAGGAAAACTGGAAAATTCAAAAATGTGGAAATTAAACAACTCACTCTTAACAACCAATAAGCTAAAGAAGAGACAAAAGGGAATATTTTGAAACAAATGAAAATAAAACACAACACACCAAAGCTTATAGGATGCAGCAAAAAAATAGTACTAACAGGAAGGTTTATAGTGATAAACATTTACATTTAAAAAGAAGAAAGATCTAAAATGAACAACCTAACTTTATATTTCAAGGAACTGAAAAAAGGAGAACAAACTAAGCATAAAGTTAGTAGGAGGAAATAATTAAGATCAGAGAAGAAATAAAAAATAGAAAAATAATAGAAAAATCAATGAAACTAAGAATTGGTTTTTTGAAAGCACCAACAAAATTGGCAAACCTTTAGCTAGATTAACCAAGAAAAAAAGAGAAATGACTCAAATAACTAAAATTAAAAAAATGAAAGAGGTTACATTACTAGTGAGTATCTGAAAATAAAAAAGGACTGTAAGAGAGTACCAGGAACATTTGTACAAGTTAGACAACCTAAATGAAATGCACAAATTCCTAGAAACATACAACCTACCAAAATTGAATCATGAAGAAATAAAAATTTTAAACAGGCCTATAAATAGTAAGGACATTAAATCCGTAATCAAACTCCTCCCCACAAAGAAAAGCCCAGGACAAGATGGCTTTACTGGTGAATTCTACCAAACATTTTAAGAAGAATTAATGCCAATCATTCTCAAACTCTTCCAAAAAATTGAACAGGAGGGAACAATCCCAAACTCATTTTATAAGGCCAGTATTATCCTGATACCAAAGCTAGAAAAGGACACCACAAGAAAAGAAAATGGCATGCCAATATTCCTGATGAATATAAATGCAAAATTCCTCAACAAAATACTACCAAACCAAATTCAACAGTATAATGAAAAGATCACACACCATAACCAAGTGGGATTTATTACTGGGATGCAAGGATGGTTCATGATGTGGGATGGTTCATGATGGTTCAATCATAGTAAGAAAATGAAGTATAAACATTACATGATCATCTCAATAGATGCAGAAAAAGCACTTGACAAAACAGACACATTTTCATGATGAAAACATTCAACAAACTAGCAATAGAAGAAAGTTATCTTACATTGCAAAGACCACATATGAAAAGCCCAAAGCTAACATCATATTCAGTGATGAAAAACTGAAAGCTTTTCCTCTAAGATTAGGAACAAGACAAGAATTCCTACTCTTACCACTTCTATTCAACATAGTATTGGAAGTACTAGCCAGAACAATTATAAAAGGCACCCAAATTGGGTAGGGAGAAGTATAATTATTTCTATTCACAGATATCATGATCTTATATGTAGAAAATCCTAAAGATTCCACAAAAAACCTGTTAGAACATTTAAAAATTCAAAGTTTACAAGAGACAAAATCAACATACAAAGCTCAATCATCTCCTATACCCCAACAGTGAACAATCTGAAAGGGAATTAAGGAAACAACCCCATTTAAAATAACATCCAAAATAATTAAATATTGTGGAATAAACTTAACCAAGGAGACGCAAGATTTGTACACTGAAAACTACAAAACACTGCTGAAAGAAATTAAAGACACAACAGATGAAAAGATATCCCATGTTCATGGGATGAACAACTTAGTATTGTTAAAATGTCGATACTACTTAATCTACACAATTCAATGCATTTCCTATCAAAATCTCAATAGCATTTTTTATAGAAATAGAAAAAGTGATCCTAAATTCGTATGGAACCACAAAGGACCCAAATAGTAAAAAAAAATAAAAAAAAAAAAAATCTTGAGAAAGAAGATCAAACCTGGAAGTCTTATACCTCCTCAGCTTAAAACATATTACAAAAGTACAGTAATCAAAATAGTAATGCACTGGTATTAAGATAGACATATCAACTAATGAAACAGAAGAGAGAGTCCAGAAATAAACACGCACATACAGTCACATGATTTTTAACAAGGATGTTAAGACTATACATGAGGAAAGAATAATCTCTTTAACAA
>CAUYRB010059044.1:0-29359 GCA_963574695.1 Propithecus perrieri
CAGCCTTTTAACAGGGGGCAGCTTTATGTCCTGATATGTTGTAATACAATCTCTAAATTATGGGGGCTTGGAGGGATATGGGGAACAGTGTGGATATATGCCTTTTGTGTTTAAAAAAAAAAAAGAAGGAAAGAAAAGAAATCTATAAATGCACATTTGATGTTTCCTTGTTTAAATTTAGTAAAATAATATTAAACTTACCCTACACTCCTGTGTAAACAACTAACTGGAAAGACCATGAAAAAGAGATGACAATATGTTAAGGACAAACACCATCCAAATGGTCAATTATGAACCACACAGAGTTTTGTTTACCACGGTATCTCTCCAGTATTAACTCAATGCCAAGCATAATAAATACTCAATAGATGTTTGTTAAACAAGTGAATGTAATAAGGATATTTCTGTGTATTCCTTTATAGCCCCAGAAACTAATGTCCCAATTTATAATTTTAAAAATCAAGCCTACAAAAGTAAGCATTTACCTTGTCTACTGCTGTTTTAATAACCACTCCCATAATTAAGAATCTTGATTGTGTTATGCTTGGACCACAACTCTAAATAATACACCGTAACTAAAAACACTGTGTCTCTAAACAGCCAACTGGAGATGACTTTGCCATTTAAATTTCATAGACTGCTTTTTAAATATACAAGTGTATTTACCTAATCAAATCCTCTTCCAACTTGCATAGCTGAAAAATCAATTCTTTTCCCTCAGAATTTCTCCTAAATCAAACTACAACACGGAAATAATCACTTCCAGAGGGCAAAATTTATATACGGAACAAATAATGAAAGAAAAAAAAGGAAAGAGAAAAGAAGAATTAATTCATGAGATTTTATGCATACTTCCTGGAGCAAATATCAAGCTGGTAAAAGGATTGTTTGTTTCCTAGGTTATTACCTCTCCCAATATCATCTTCTAGCCCCAGTGCTGAAGTAGTCACTAAAGGATATGAAATTTTATAGTAAAACACTAAGGAATCATCAATTTGTTAGTAACTCACAAATTCCTATGCAGAAATTTAGCTTAAGGACAAAAAATAAAGGAAAAGGGGTGACAGCTGATATCTGAGACAGCTCTATTCAAGTTTATGAATGATTTACTCTTAAGGGTGGCAGGACTTAATGCAAATGAACAGAGAGGAAACTGTCAGCTGCATTGTGGTTCAACCAATAGAAGCACAGCTCCATCTTGGCTGTGCACTAGACTGCATTACAAACAGACGATACCATCGCTTCAACAGCATCCTTTCAGACAAGAGGTAGGTTTCTATGATCTTTTTTATTTAGTGGTACATGTCCTTATGATGCAATAGGAAAATATTTTACCATGAAAAATCAGCCAGAAAGCTTTGTTCTTACTAAATACCAAAAAAAGCAACGTATTCATTTCATTGCTTGGTAGAATTTTATTATGAAAATAGGAAGACTGCCTTATGCTGTTTGATAAGCACCCTTACCATCTGTGGCTTAATGGAAAATTCATTACATTTTATATGAAGCTGATCTATATTCAGATCTTAGAGTAAACCGTAAGCATCTGAGATGTTAACTGGTTACTTGCTAATTTCATTTTCTCTGAACGATTCATGTTAGCAGTTTGGTCTGTCTTAACAAAGGATTTTTCTTAAAGAAAAATCTAGACTAAAAGCAAATCCTGGACTAACGCTTTCTGATTATATGTGCAAATTATACTACTGACTGGTAAAAAGCAGTTACTTACAAGAAAGTTTGTTATATTTTAACAAATAAAATAGTTCAAAATTATTTTCTTTGACTTGGAGTATAAATGCAGAGAATGCCATGAAATCATCACAATTGCGATTTTTATATAAAAATAAAAAGACCATAAAAGGCATCATTATGTGGACTGCATTATACTATAACCCAAGAGATAATTTACAGAGTTTCAGATTTTCCTAGCATCTTAATTAAAATAATTCCTCACAGTTAAATTTATTTTACTGTAATATACAAGTTAGGCTATTATTAAATGAAAACCTTTTTAAACAGCCTTTCATTTTTGATAAGTCGTAAAATATATATATTTATCAAAGCATTTAAAGATAATGTTAAAGTTATTTACTGATCCTCAAAATAAATACGAATGAAGTCTTTTTGATAAACTACGTCTTCAAATGAAAATATATCCTAAGAAGATTGGTTAAGGGAGGAGGGTACAGTACCTTTCTGGGTAACAAGATTATTTTCATGGCTCAGAGCAATTGTTCATGTCTATCAGAAATCAGTATCAACTGTGGATCAAATTTCTAATTTTATAGTATTCAAGCATGAAAATATCATTATTTAGTAGGTACCAGAGCTCCAGGATACTATACACACTGACCTAAAGGTCAGCCTCTGCCGTTTTACCTCACTGGTAAATTTATTTAATCTTTAAAGGTTTGGTTTTTTTCCCATAATTTCTATTCCTTCGATTTCTCAGTCAGCATTCAGCTAGCATGAGCAAAGTATCCCTTGCAAAACCCAAGGTTGCTGTAACAAGATATTAGATCTTTCCAGGTTCCGCACAACAGGGTTAATTACCTAGAAACCATTCCTACATGCTATATACAAAGTACTGGAGCTCCCCAAAAAAGTCTCAGATAATTTTGTCAAATAAAAGTTAACTTACAACTCAAATTTCAGGTAAATTGTAAACAGAAACCCCTACTACCCACAGTTTTAACACGCTATCGTCAGCCTACATTTTGCTTGTAATATATCCATGGTTAGCACACATGAAGGCTTCACTGCTGTTTCACCAAACGGATTAGAGGCATGGCCTGTCTTGGAGAGTTCCAGAGCTTAAATTGAGTGAGTTCTCTATATTTAAAGACTATTGTGATTAACTAATCATATTTCAAAGTCATATATGTTCAAAGGCACTAGAGAATTCAATGCAAAGGCTTTTTTCATAAATAGAGCAAAAGCATAATTTTATTCTGATCTGGCAATCCAAGGTTCCACAACAGTTCCAAGTCCTATCCCCATAAATATTCCACTGGGCCTTTTGAAATGGGAGGGAATATATCAAAAATAGCATAAAACAAAACTAAAAACTATACACTTAAAAAATGTTATTTACTTTAAAGCTCCCCATTTCTGTAAATAAAATTTTAAAAGGGGTTGGAGGAAAGATCCAGAAAAGTACAACAGATTGTTCTTTTGTTTTTACCATTTTCTCTTGCTCTTTATAAGGCATGTTTACAGCATTTGCTTGATATAAACTTACATTTTCATTTCAAAACTATAGTCTCGGAACAGGAGAAAATGCTAATGGTGTATGTCTTTCTACATGCCTAATTATGCCTAATCCATCAAAGACAGATTTAATCTTTACCCTAAATTCAACACAAAATATTACTAGAGCTCTACTGTATGTTTAAAGACTATATTACATTTAATTTAAGGTAGAAAATGACTTATTACGGAGTTCACTTTTATTCAGATATGCCCCGAAGCTAACTAAAGCATGAATGTTTTCAGCTGCTCATCAGTTATCAGTACACTCACAGAGGGAAAACTGTCATCATTTACAACATAAACATTACAAATACACTTTTTTAGAGACTTCCAGCAAAGCACGCAAGTGCCTTTGGAGGTGGCATTCATTGCTACCCATAGTCATTACTGGAAGCATAATTACTATAAGCATTTTTATGTCTGAATAAAGTACACAGACTAATCAAAATGACAATTGTTGACTAATCCTAACTTTTTAGAATCCAGAAAACTCAATAAATGTATTAAATAGATTTATAACAGACTTTTAAAAGCCAAAGGCAAGGAATAGTACTTTTTAATTCTCCTTTTAAAATAGAGATGTCTTTTGGTTTAAATAATAAATTAAAATGGCTCAAAAACCAAAAGAATGTAACAAGGTATATGTTGAGAAGCCTCACACATATCTCTGCGCCCCCACTCTCTCCTGTACCCATCTCCACTATCTATTGTGATTAATTTCTTGTAGAATCTCCCAAGATTTTTGTGCAGATCCAAGTATAACATTTCCCTTTTTCGTACATACACTATTCTGTACCTTGTTCTTTTCATTTAAAATATCCTAAAAATCTTCCCATATCACTATACAGTTTACCTGTGATTCAACTGTGTGGATATACTCTATCAATTTAACCAGAATAGTTCTGGGTAGAATTGATGGGTACAAGTTAACCTCAAATAATTGAAATTAGTTATGTGTCTGTCTGACTTTGTGGATTCCTTTTTCTCTTTCTCTATTTTTTTAGGGACAAGAGGACCTGAAAAAATTTTAAGTAGTTCATTTGTATGTCAAAAATAAACAGAATATGAGATTTCTTAAACCAATTTTATAATCATTCTAAAATTTCATTTTGAAATGGTAACTTACATTATTAGTCTTTACAACTTCTCCCCAAAAGTCAATACAAAAGGCCTACTCATAATAAACTAAAATACTAAGCAATAACTTCAGTATAATTTCAACTAGGTATAATTTTTAGATTTATACAGCCAATCTCCAGAAGAAAAGAAAAAAATTAACAGTTTATTATGTCAGGGAGATAGGATGGGGAGTAAAGCTTTTAATTTTTATTTACATAAAATTGCTATAATGATGTTTATGAAATCAATAGTGAAATAATATTTTAAATTAAGTTTATTAATAAGGCAGATTAAACTAATTTGAGAGGCATAACGTAGAGACTGCTTCGCTCTACTCTCTTTTCTCTCCCAATCTTTGTTACCCTTGCAGTTACTTCTAGTGCCAGGTTTAGAAGAGAAACCTTCAAAAGAAATCCCTAGGTTTTAAAAAGAGATTAACCTGAAAGGCCTTCAGAGAAAGTCTAAGGAATAGCTCCATAAATTCTGGAGAGGTCCTAAGTTAGCCCAGGTAAAACTACTCCCATCACGTGATTCTTCCTACTCTTTACCTACCCACACAAGAGGAACTGTCCTCTATTTCCCAAAGGTCCTACTCTTCCTCTTTCTCATTACCTCTGCTCTTCAAAAAGGACCTGAAACTCATTTAGACTTAAGTAAAAATAACTGTGATGTGTGTTACCCCTCACAGGAATATCTGCATTTTGGCAGCCCTTAGAATCTTAAAGGAGCTCCAAAAGCTGAACATTTTTATGGTATTTGGGTTGTGAATGTGTGCGTTACTACTCTATTAGGGAAGCTGAGTCAAAAAGGATCTAATTTTTGTCTCCATTTAAATAAGTTTCTACAAGGAATATTTGTGTGCACGGTGATTAGAATCAGAGGCAGCAATAACACAGAGGCTGAACGGGGAGCCTATCAGGGCACCCACAGTACACAACTTCAAGGGGCACCACTTACATCATATTCTATGTCAATGGCACCCCCAATACAACATGAATGGTGCTCCCCGGAGTTGTGCACAGTAATGGCCCTGCTTCTGTAAGAATGTGCTCTGAAGAGAAAATGCAAAGGATAACAAGGTAATTTTGAAAGGCTGGGTCTATAAGATTACTATAACGTAATGGGAAGCTACATACCTATGTTCCAGACCATGTATTTTTGTATGTCCCCGAACTAAAAGAAGCAATTGATTCAATTACCGCCCATTAGTCTGCTCTCACTTCAAGATGAAGGGCCACCACGCACCATAAAACTGAAGGATTCTTAAATCCAAAAAGAAAACATGCATTTAAGCCTTTACTTCTGGCCTCAGATGATCACTTTAAATTTCAAAACACGGGGCAAAAGAAAGAAAGGAAGCGAGCCCAGGCAGACGAGTGAAGCAATTTGTCATATAAACCTGATTTAAGAAAGAATTCAAAAACCTTAGAAAACATCATTTTATCAACCCCAAAGTTTTAAAATTGTATTTATTAAGAAAACAGGCCGGGCATGGTGGCTCACAGCTATAATCCCAGCACTTTGGGAGGCCAAGGCAGGAGGACTGCTTGAGCTCAGGAGGTTCAAGACCAGCCTGAGCAAGAGTGAGAGACCATTTCTACCAAAAAAAAAAAAAGAAGGAAAGAAAAGAAGTCAGCTGAGGTGGCTCACGTGTTTATGAGCACGTCGGGGTTCATGACACTCCCATACTTCCACAGCATCTTCAAGTTTTCTTTACAGGAAACATACTCTCACATGCAAGGTATTTCCAGAATTAAGAAAAGTATTTGGTACATAGTAGGTAATCAATAAATATTTGCTACAGGAAAAAACGAAAGCCTGTTGACAAGTATATAGTGAAGGAAAAGCATACAACATGGTAACAATCAATGAATTAAGGAAGTGGAGCTAAGTTTTTTCTCTTCTTTCCAAAATTTTCTTAGTGTACAGGTATTTTATAATTTTAAATTAAGCTTTAAAAGTATTTTTAAAAGATCAAGATAGTACCAATTCACTTAGTTCCTCAATATCGTAGTTCCAAACTACCAAACCTTTAATCCTTACAGTTCCTCTTAAGGCCTAACAAGTACTAGGTCGACAAGAGCAAAACTTAATATGAGAATACTCAAACTTTAACTCATTAGTTTATTTTGTGAAATGAAATAATAATTTAATAATTGATATCTCTGGGAGGGCTGAATTCATCTGTTTTTTAAAATATTAATGTCCATGGGTCATTTAGGCACATGAAACATTTAAAATTATCATCTACATAACAAACAATTCCAAGATTAAGATCTCTTCACAGGTAACTTTAACCTAAAATTTTATTATCCTTATTCTGAAAACTGTCATTATTTGGCTTTTCTTTCTCTATTTTTCACTCAGCCACTACTTCCTGATTCAGATCACCCGTCATCAAAGTTTAAAGGAGTGGAAATAAGAGACAGATACACTGAACCAAAAAGGTGAGAAGAATCCACACAGGTAATGACAAGTGCTTTTCCAGGGGCAGTTTGAAGAACACAACCTTAAAACACCAACATTTGTTATACATAATAGCTCAATGACCACTGCATTAGTCAAGTTTTAAACTAATTCAGTTGACTTTTTCCATCTTCCATTGGCAGTTAATTTCTGTATATGAAACCTTAAATAAACATATATCTAATAAATAATATACACAAAAAAACAACAGAATGTGGTTTACAGAGTACATTGGCACAGATATACAAAAAAATTCAAAAATACTACTCAGACATTTAGGAAGATTCAGGTTCTCTATATAAATTTATTGAAAATCTTAGGACTGAGATTTGAATGGACAAATCTGTAGTTTGGTTACATACACTGATTTTCTACCTTTTTTACAGATTCAAAAGAGCAGTACAAGAAGCGGAATCTCTAAAATGGCTTCCAGCCACTGGAATGAAACCACTACCTCTGTTTATCAGTACCTTGGTTTTCAAGTTCAAAAAATTTACCCTTTCCATGATAACTGGAACACTGCCTGCTTTGTCATCCTGCTTTTATTTATATTTACAGTGGTATCCTTAGTGGTGCTGGCTTTCCTTTATGAAGTGCTTGACTGCTGCTGCTGTGTAAAAAACAAAACTGTGAAAGACTTGAAAAGTGAACCCAACCCCCTTAGGAGTATGATGGACAACATCAGAAAACGTGAAACTGAAGTGGTCTAGCCGTCTACAGAAGATGAACAAAATCTTTGAAAGCAGCTTGACCTTGTCTGAGAAAAGAGAAAATCTTCCGAGACCAACTGTTAGTACAAAACTGATTCTGACTAGGAATGGTTAAAAGATTTCTAGTAGAAGGGAAAAAAAGTTAAATATGCACTGTTTGTGTGTGTATCCCTTTCATTAAATATACAGTAAAACTTCATAAATGTGAATTTACCAATCTATTTAATATGACACATCAAAAACTGGAGAAAAGATTCCTAGAATTCAATATTAAGCAGCAACAGGTAAGGTGGAAAACACAAACAAGGCTAACGATGCTAAAATAACTTATACCTAAACAATTCATATAGGCTAAAAAAATAGTGTTTTGGTAACAAAAATGCTGTTTAAAATGTGTTTCTAGATCCAAAGTAAAATACTTCGACCATGAGTCCCCCTTTATTAAAAAGTAATATTTTTTATTTATTGAAGACAATTTATATATATTTTTAGTGATTTGAGTTTTAGGTAGGATTTGCATGAAAAAGTTCCAAAATATTCAGAAAGGGCCAGGTGCAGTTTGTCACGCCTGTAATCCTAGCACTCTAGGAGGCCGAGGCGGGAGGATCGCTTCAGCTCAGGAGTTCAAGACCAGACGGAACAAGAGTGAGACCCCGTCTCTACCAAAAACAGAAAAAATTAGCTGGGCATGGCAGCACACACCTGTAGTCCCAGCTACTTGGAAGGCTGAGGCAAGAGGATCACCTGAGCCCAGGAGTTTGAGGTTGCTGTGAGCTCTGATGACACCACTGCACTCTAATCCGGAGCAACATAGTGAGACCCTGTCTCAAAAAAAGAAATCTAGTTATTAAAAGACTATGTACTTCCCATCTATGACAAGGACCCCAAAGTTCATGAAAATGTATGTGGTTTTAACAGTGCTCAGGCTCAAAACAGCTCCTGGTTACCAAAGTGCTTTGTATATCTGTGTCACAAATCCTTTGAAAGTTGGTTACATGATTTGTGTTTATTTCTAATGTTAGAATATTTAAAAAGTGCTTTGTGAAAAAGTGAGTTCAGGCTGGCAATTAAGGTTCTTTAAATTGAAAGTAATAGATTTCTGCTCTCTTCCCTTCACCATATAGTTCTTTATTGCACAAAAAAAAATGATCATAGCCCACTGCAGCCTCCAACTCCCTAGGCTCAAGTGATCCTCCTGCCTCAGCCTCCCAAGTAGCTGGGACTACAGGCAGAGGCCACTACGCCTGGCTAATTTTTTCTTTTTTTATAGAGACAGAGTCCCACCATGTGGTCTCAAATAATCCTCCCACCTCAGTCTCCCAAAATGTTGGGACACCATGCCTGGCAATAGCTAGATTTTTTTGATAATGTACACTATCAAATGTTTCCCACCCTATCCTGTAATTTATTTAGCCATCCAACAAATATTTATTGAGTGCTTACTATGTGTAAGAGATTAGGTCAGATACTAAGGGTAGAGTGGCAAACAAGTAATCATGCCAACAGCACACAACAGCTTTATCAGAAAGCTATGGGAACTCAAAGGTTAAACACTGAATTCAGATTAGAGAATGGGAATAATATAACTTTTAAACTGAAACCTCAAAGAACAGAAGTTAGTCGAAAGAGGGAGGGAGGCAAGAACGTTCCAGGAAGAGGAAATAACATGAGCAAAAGCCAAGAGGCAAAAGAAAGTAAAACATGTTAGAGGAGCTCCAAGTCAGTATCACTAGGACAGAGTACAAGAACAGTGAGATATGAGGCATAAGAGATTAGTAGAGGCCAGATTAGGTAGGGCATGTAGGCTGCAGTAAAAGATGGACTCTATCTGAAAAACAATGATGATCAGCTTAAGCAGACAGTGACGTGATCAGATTAGAAAAATCACTGACTGCTATATGAAGAATGAAGAGAAGCTAAACCAAGAGACCTGGTAAGCACCTAATCCAGCAATCCAATCATAGTGACCTAAACTAGGGTGGTATGATAGCCTTTCGTGTTTATACCCCATATTTCCAGCTCTCTCCATTCTGAGCCCGAGAAAAGATTGCACTTAGAAACCCCCTATGGTTGGGTACAGCCTTGTGAGTAGCTCTGGCCAATGAGCTGTGAGAGGAAGTGCTGTGTGCTACCTCCAGGTCAGAGCATTTAACTGCTAGAGTAAGATCTTTTTCCCTCTGGCACAGAAACCAGAAACATTTGGGCTATCAGCTATTAACCTGGGTCCTTGAGTGACTATAACAAGCTGAGACCTCTACCAACCCATGATGAACATATGGTATGAAAGAGAAACAAGCCTGTGTTAAGACAATGACGTTTTGGCATTATTACCACAACCACAGTTCGTCCTACCCTGACTGTTCCTAGGGATGACCCTGGCCAACCAAAGCAAAGCCCTACACAGGCTCTTCCTGCTGCTCCATAGGATCTGCTGTTTGTGCAGAAGATGAAATTCCCTACCCATTACCTGTAGCCAAAACTATAAACTAAGACATTCTTAACACATTGACTGCTGCACCAAAAAAAATATTTTTTCTTTTGGGCCACAGTGTTTTATTAGGAAAATAGAATAAAAACTCTGAAAACAAAACTATCCTTTCTAATTTAATGAAAAATTTGTTTTTTTTATTGTTTTCTGTGCATGAGTTATAGGCAACTTGAAAGATATTACGTCATTAAGTATGAAATGTCTGATTTCCTTAAGTACTAAGTTTGACAGTTGACATCTCTGACATTTCACTTTGACACTTCTTGGTTGGTTTCTTTTCCCCCCTATTGTGAAGGTATATCCTCAGTCTTTCAAATACATGTTTTGGCTTGTTTTTATCTTTCACATTTTTTTTAAGAACACTTTTTGTGAAACCATGGATAAGTAAAAAATTCCTGTTATTTTTGAATATAAGTTCCATCATGAACCCAATGCAGTGCACACAGCTTGAAATATCATCAAAGTGTTTGGGAAGGATGTGGTTAACGAACACAGTATGTCAACGGTTTGAGAAGTTCCATTCTGGTGATTTTAATTTTGAAAGTGAGTCACGTGGATGATCTGAGACAAAGGTGGATAATGATGAGCTGAAAGCTGTAGCGGAAGCAAATCCATTTCAACCTACCTGTGAATTAGCAGCAAGGTTTGACGTTACTATTCCAATAATACTGGACAATTAGAAACAAACTGACAAGATAAAGAAGCTGGACAGATGGATGTCACATGAATTAAATGACCATCAGAAGAGAAATCATCTTGAAGCTTCCCTTTCTTTGCTGTCATGACATAAAGGCAAACCATTTCTATACCATACTGTTATGTGTGATGAAAAATAGATTCTTTTTGACAACTGCAAGCATTCAGCACAATGGCTGGATAAAGATGAAGAACAAAATATAGTCCAAAACCAAATATTCATCAAAAAAAAGCTAATGGTGTTTATTTGGTGGTCCAGCACTGGTATTATCCACTGCAGCTTCATGAAACCCGATCAATTGATTACAGCAGAGGTCTACTGCAACCAATTGGATGAAATGATGAGAATGCTTGTGACTGAGCAGCTGAGACTGCTCAACAGAGACAGGCTAATCCTCTTGCAAGATGATGTCCCAAAAAAACAATGCTGCTGCAACTAGAGAGGCTGGACTTGGAAACTTTCTGTCATCCACTGTATTCAAGAGACTTTGCATCAACTATCACTTCTTCCAGGCTTTGGACCACTTCTTGGAAAAATATTCAATTCTCAACAAGCTGTGGAAAATGCCTTTCTCCATTTCATCACCACTCGCTCTTCACGCTTCTTGGCTGCTGGCATGAACAAGCTACCTTTAAGATGGCAAAACTGTGTTGATAGTTTAGAAGCATACTCTGATTAATTGTACTGCTTCTTGTTTGAATAAACTAAACTTGTGATCTGAAATCGGACATTTCATATTTAATGACTTAATAGTTCTCACGGCTCCAAAGGTGAAGAGACATGTGAGTTACATATGCTTCACAAGGCCCCAGGTTCAAAACTAGCATGAGTTAAATACAACTCACATGGCAGCTAATGTATTAAGTAGGTCAAAGGGACTAGGCCTAAGAGCGGCTCTGTGTTAATGTTTAAAACAGTTTTAAAAATTTTGTATGAATTAATTAAATATAAATTTCATTGTAATGAGAGATAAACCTAATATATATGCTTATAAGGATAGGCCTACTTTGACAAAAAATTAGCTCTGCTTTAACATCAGTTATTAAAACAGCTTGAAGGACATCTAACAAAATGACATCAATAAAAATTACTGCTACACTTTGAAGTAGCTAAATAATTTCTATTGTGAATTAAGCAGTACTAATCTTGTTGTTTAAAAGATAATAGCCTAAGAGTAAACTAAACCCAAAGCAAGCAGAACGAAGGAAATAATAAATATTAATGTAGAAATAAATGACATTTAAAAAAATAGAAATAAAGAGAAAAACCAATAAAACCAAAAATTGGTTCTCTGAAAAGATGAACAAAATTTACAAACCTTTAGCTAGATTTACCAAGAAAAAAAGAAGAAAATACAAATTCCTAAAATCATAAATCAAAGAAAGGATATCACTACTGACCTTACAGAAATCAAAAAGATTGTAAGGGAACATTCTGAAAAACTTTAAACAACGTAGATGATGAAATAAACTCCTAACAAGTAACAAAATTAACTCAAGATACAGAAAATCTGAATAGATCTATAAGAAGAAATTCCTACAAAGAGCTTTCCACAAAGGAAAGCTCAGATCCAACTGGCTTCACTAGCAAATTCCACCAAACACTTTAAAAAGTAACAACACACCTTCACAAAATCTTTCAGAAAATAGAGGAAAAGGGAACACTTCACGAATCATTTCAGGAAGCAAGAAATACTCTGACAGGCATCACAAGAAAATAAAACTACAGGCTACGTCCCTCATGAAGAGAGACACAAAAATCCTGGGCAGAACACCAGCAAACTGAATACTGCAACAAATAAAAAAGATTATACACCATGACCAAACAGGATTTATTCCATGAATGCAAAGTTGGTTTAACATCTGAAAATCAATTAATGTTAATATGCCATATTAATAAAGGACAAGAACAACAGGATCATCACGATACCGAAAAAGCAGTTGACAACATCCAATATCCATTTGTGATTAAAAACTCTGAACAAACTAGAAGTAGAGCGGAACTTCTTCAACCTGATAAAGGGCATCTCCATGAACATCCTACATAGTGGTTAAAGACTGAATGCTGGCCAGGCGCGGTGGCTCACGCCTGTAATCCTAGCACTCTGGGAGGCCGAGGAGGGTGGATCGCTCAAGGTGAGGAGTTAGAGACCAGCCTGAGCAAGAGTGAGACACCCATTTCTACTAAAAATAGAAAGAAATTAGCTGGACAACCAAAAATATATAGAAAAAATTAGCTGGGTATGGTGGCACATGCCTGTAGTCCCAGCTACTCGGGAGGCTGAGGCAGTAGGATTGCTTGAGCCCAGGAGTTTGAGGTTGCTGTGAGCTAGGCTGATGCCATGCACTCTAGCCTAGGCAACAGAGTGAGATTCTGTCTCAAAAAAATAAAGAAAAATAAAAATAAAATAAATAAATAAAAATCAAAAAATAAAAGATGTTTAAAAAAAAAAAAAAAAAAGACTAAATGCTTTCCCCGCAAGATCAGGAACAGGCAAAGACATCTACTCTCACTACTTCTATTCAACATCATACCAAGCCAGTCCAGATAGGCAAGAAAAAGAAATAAAAGATGTCCATACTGGAAAGGAAGAAATAAAGCTTTTTGCTCACAGATGACATAATCTTGATGCAGAAAGGCTTAAGTAATCCACACAAAAACTACTAGAAATAAAAAACGAGTTCAGCAAAGTTGTATCAGAATATAAGATCAATGTATAAAAATCTATTGTATTTCTATATACTAGCAATAAACAATCCAAAAAAAAAATCAAATTAAGAAAAGTTTCAGGCCAGGCGCGGTGGCTCACGCCTGTAATCCTAGCTCTCTGGGAGGCCGAGGCGGGCGGATTGTTTGAGCTCAGGAGTTCGAGACCAGCCTGAGCAAGAGCGAGACCCCCGCCTCTACTAAAATTAGAAAGAAATTAATCGGCCAACTAAAAATATATAGAAAAAATTAGCTGGGCATGGTGGCGCATGCCTGTAGTCCCAGCTACTCGGGAGGCTGAGGTAGGAGGATGGCTTGAGCCCAGGAGTTTGAGGTTGCTGTGAGCTAGGCTGACTCCACGGCAATCCAGCCAGGGCAACAGAGCCAGACTCTGTCTCAAAAAAAAAGTTTCATTCACAATACATCAAAAAGAACAAAATATTTAGCAATAAATTTAATAAATGTGAAACTAACTCCCACATTAAAAACTCTAGCCATGTACAGTGGCTCATGTCTATAATCCCAGCCACTCAGGAGGGTGAGGCAAGAGGATCACTTGAGACCCAGGAGTTCAAGACCAGCCTGGTCAACACAGTGAAACACCATCCCTTAAAAAAAAAAAAAAAAAATAAAAAAAATTAGCCAGGCTCATGGTGGCACCTGCCTGTAAGTCTTAGCTACTCCAGAGGCTGAGGCGGGATGATCACTTGAGCCCAGGAGTTCAAGGCTTCAGTGAGCTATGACTGTGTCACTACGATCCAGCGTGGGTTACAGAGTGAGACACTGTCTCTAGAAAAATAAAAAATTCAAAAGATTATTGAAAGAAATTAAAAACCCAAATAAATGGAAAGATATTCATTTTCACTGACTGGAAGACTTAATATTGTTAAGATGGCAATTCTCCCCCAAATTAACTTACAGATTCAAGCCAATCCCTATCAAAATTGCATCAGGCTTTTTTACAGATACTAAATGACAAACGGATCCTAAAATTTATATGGAAATGCAAAGGATTCAGAAAAACCAAAACAATCTTGAAAAAAAAGAACTGAAGTACTCACATTTCTCAATCTCAAAATTTACTACAATGCTACAGCAATCAAGAGAGTGTGGTACTGGCATAAGAATAGACATATAAGTCAAAGGAACTGAACTGAGACTCCAGAAATAAATTCTTTTATTTATGGTAAATTGATATTTGACAAAGGGCAAATTTAGCAAGGGTTAACTATCAATTTGCCAATGCAATTCAATGGAGAAAAGATAGTCTTTTCAAGGAACGGTGCTGGGACAACTGAATAACCACATGTAAAAAGATGTATTTAGATCTTTATGCTAAACCATACACAAAAATCAATGCAAATATACCAGACACCTAACTATAAGAGCTAAAACTATAACGCTCTTAGAAGAAAACATACAAGTAAATTTTCATGACCCTTAGTCAGGCAAAAAGATTTCTTAGTTGAGAGACACCAAAAACACAAGTGATAAAAGAAAAAAACTGGCAAGTTGGAATTCACCAAAATTAAAAACTTTTGCTCATCAGAAGACACCATTAAGAAAATAACAAGACCAGTGATCTAGAACCTCTTATACTTTCCTGAATTAAACTTAAGCCCATTATCCAAAGTGAGGCACCACAAGATCAGAAGAATGGGCTCCACCTGTACTTGCCATCAAATTGGTACTAACTGATCAACACTACGGTGATCACATGGCAGTTAATACTCTCTAGGGATTAGGGGGATGAGGGGGTAAACCTGAAACTAAAGGACACAGGGAGCATTATAAGGGGGAAGGGCATGCCTTTAACCCTCGCTTGAGTGAGGCAAAGACATAAAGTGTAACCATAATGTTTGTACCCTCATAATACCCTGAAATAAAAAAAAAAAAAAAAAAAAGAAAATAACAAGATAGTACAAGTTTGGAGAAAATATTTACAAGTATATATCAGATCAAGGAATGGTATTCAGAATATATAAAGAATTCTTACAAATCAATAGGAAGAAAATAATCCAATTCTTTAAAAAATGGGCTGATTTGAATAGACATTTCACCAAGATACATGAATGGTCAATAAGTATATAAAACAATGTTCAACATCATTAGTCATTAGGGAAATGTAAATGAAATCCACAATGAGATACCACTTCATACCCAGGAGGACAGCTATAATCAAAAAGACAATAACAAGTGTTGGCAAGGATAAAAAAAAATTGAAACCCTCGTATGTTGCTGGTGAAAATGTAAAACAGTACAGCCATTTTAGTAGTTTCTTAAAAAATTAAACATAAATTTACCATATGACCTAAAATTCCACTTAGGTCTCTATCCAAGAGAAGTAAAAATATGTCTACACAAAGATGTGCACATGAATGTTCATAGTAACACTATTCAAAATAGCCAAACAATGGAAATAATCCAAATGTCCATTAACTGGTGAATGGATAAACAAATTGTGGTACATATATCCATATAATGGAATATTCTTCAGCAATCAAAGGGAATGAAGTACTGATACATACAATATGAAACTCAAAAACATGCTAAGTGAAAAAAGCCACACACAAAATACCACGATTATACAATTCCATTTATATGAAATGTCCAGAAAAAACAGAGACAGAAAATAGATTATTGATTATCTGGGGCTGGGGTGGGAGTAGTCACACTGCTAACGGGCACATCAGATCTTTCTGGGGTGACAGAAATGTTCTAAAATTGGACTGTAGTAACAGTTACACAACTCTGTAAATATAGAGATAATAACCTAAATTTTAACTACAACATAAAATCATTAACACCTTAAGAGCTTAAATTCTCTTATCATCTCATCCCTTATAAAACAAAGTGCCTAGCAATCAATATGACTGAACTGAAAAATGAACTTGCCATGATTAAATGTTGCCTGAATAATAAAAACCAAACAGTCCTAACCAATTTTACTAACCAGAATTTTGTTTAGAGCCTGATGATCCTCCATGTTCTACCTTTGCTTTCTTCTTCTTAGATGATGATGATGATGATTCAGAAGATACTGAACGTTTTTCTACTACAGGGGTGGAAAGAGCTCGTTTTTTGAACAGCTCCCTTTCTCTCAACAGGCTTGGATCCATAATGCTGCAAAGAAAAAGAGAAGTATCTTTAATATAAATTTAGGTCACTGTCTACCAACAATTTCCAAATGAAATCATCTTTTATTATTAGTTCTCTAGCACTTGCATTTATTCACTTACTCATTCACTCAAAAAATATTTAATTGGTGCTTACTATGTACCAAGCACTATGCTAGTCCCTAATAAAGAGAAATAGAATTATTCCCTTAATCTCTAGATTGTACAGCACAGGCTGTACAATATGGTAGCCACCAGCCACATGTGCCTACTAGACAGCTAACACATGGCTAGTTGAGAACTGAGATGAGGCCCGGTGTGGTGGCTCACACGTGTAATCCCAGTACTCTGGGAGGCTGAAATAGGAGGATCGCTTGAGGCCAGTCTGAGCAAGAGCAAGACCTGGTCTCTGTTAAAAAGAGAAAAAATTAGCCAGGTGTGGTGGTGAGCACCTGTACCAGCTACTTGGGAGGCTGAGGCAGGAGGATCCCTTAAGCCCAGGAGTTTGAGGTTGCTGTGAGCTAGGCTGATGCAACGGCACTCTAGCCAGTGCAACAGAGCGAGACTGTATAAAAAAAAAAAAAAAAAAAAGAAAAGAAAAAAAGAAAAGGAGAGAGAGAACTGAGATAGATGTACTCCAAGTGTAAAATACACATCAGATTTGAAAGACTTAGCAAAAATAAAAAATTTTTAATTACTAATGAGATATTTTACATTTATATATGTTGAAGTGATAATATTTTGGGTATACTGGGTTAAATATTAAAATTAATTTCACCAATTTTTCATTTTTTAAAAATATAGCTATTAGAAAATTTTAATTACATATGTGCCTCATACTTGCAGTTCACATTGTATGTCTACTGGACAATACTGCTCTAGAAACACTGTGAGTACTGGGCAGAAATTAAAAGAAGGCAGATTTAGGCTCTCTGCAAAAAAAGAAAACCATTAGAACTGCTAATAAATGAAATTTTTTTAACACTGGTGAACTCTCAATCATTAAGTGATGAAGAGGCTGTATTAGTATTTGTTAGAAATGTCTACAGAGAATCCCTGATTTGGAGGGAGGTAGGACGAAATGACCTCTTTGTTGTCGGTTTGTTTTAGGTTTTTTTCCTAGTTCTAAAACTCTGTAATTCTAAGAGATTTCAGTACAACCAGAGAAGCTACCAGGCGATCAATTAAGAATTTTAAGAACATTCCTCTCTTTTCTGAACTTTCCCTAGAACCCTGTAGAGGGTCTAGGAAGAGCCCAAGCTGACTATATAAATGAATTTCACACTGTTAAGACTAGTGTTAAGTTGGGAGGAGCACAGGATAGCTCATTATGAACAACCAATGGAAAAACATCTTTAAATTGCTGACGCCATTATTACTGGTTTCACAAGCCTTCATTAAATGTCTTCTGTTTGTGAGGCACTGTGCTCTAAGTTTTAAAAGGTTCTAATCTAGAAGATAAATGCTTGCCTACAAGCTGCTTAGATTTCAAAAAATGAAAGCACTGAGCACCTTGCTTAAACACAGTGAATAAATGTGAACTGGAGTGCTAAAAATTAACACAATGACTACCAGGTGAGTTGTATTTAACTCAGGCTATTGTGGGCCCGGGGCCTCGTGAAGCAAAACCCTGCAGTTGGTTCCTGAAAATCTTACTTGTTGATGTTCTTATTGTTACGATTTAATTCTAAAAATGTGGATTACGTTGCATATAACTCACACACAGAAAACAGTAAGAAATAACAAATTAGAAATAACGAATAGAAATAACAAATTAGAAAGGATCATTTTGTTTTAATAAAACACCATGGCCCCAGGGAAAATTTTCTTTCTAGTGTGGCAGTCAATACCATAAAAATATAAGCATTTATAAGGAATAATCAGCACAAACAGTTAAGGAGCGAAGAGTCACTGGACAGCAAATCAGAGACCTGCCTTCTCTTAGTTTCAATTCCTAACAGCCACATGGCTAGGCAATCCACAAGGCCTCTCTACCTTCAATTTCATCATAAGTAAAATGAGACCACTACCAATGCTGTATATATCTAGCCTAACTGTAAGAATAAAATGAGAAAATGTTTGTAAAAGTGATTTTTTTTAAATATTAAAGCCATACAAATATATGTTATTTCAGTATTACTATTTTGAGTTGGATCCAAAAGAACAGAGTGATTATACTGAAGTAGGAGACAATCTTGAGAGGAGGCAAAGTGTGAGAACAAGAAAAAGAAGGAATTCACAAGTGAGAAGGTTAGGACAACAAGCAGATTGTAAACGCCTACAACAGGAAACACCTGTGTCTAGTTCACCTTGCAAAGAAGGTCATTAATCTGGGCTTTTAATAATGACTTTAACAAAGGTTTAAATAAAGCCATACAGTTTACAAAAACCTAAATGCTTACAGTATTTGACAGAGTAGAACTCTAGGAGAGAATCGGTATTACGTCATTCCTATTTTAATGCATGAAATTCCAAGAACTATGTTTAAGGTCACACAGGTGGAAGATCCAGGGCCAGGACCCAACTATCCTCATTCCTAAACCAAGCGCTCCTTACATCAGACCTGGAATGCTGGTAAAGGCGTTTAAAACAAAGGCGACCTGTGTGGCACCTAGAGCAGGAGGCTTCACAATGTCTGTCTGTCACCGTCACATGCTCCACCTAACTTTTCCTCTTTCTTCAAAGACTACCCAACATTTGTATGAGTTTGACATCTCTGTGCTGACCTATGTAGGAGACAGGACACATCGCCAAACCCATTTTACGTTTAAAAACACAAACCACCACATCTCAGGGAGTGGACGGGTTCTTCGGTGGATGGATACAGAGAAGCCAAAAATTAAATTCAAATCTGCTGGCTCCAAGCCCAGGTTCTTTCCACCATTCCACCTTTCAAGCTTTCTACTTTGCCTGCCTCAGCCCGGGAGGTGCCACTGGCACCTAAGCACCCTGCTATGAATAGCCGGCAAGCTGAGAAGAGAGACTGCTTATCTCTTAAATGACAGAAATGTAGAGGTGGCCGAAAAAGCGACGGCGGTGTTGTTTTGGAAAATGTCTTTAGACTTTGCAAAAAACTACTATAATTGAAGTTTAGGAATCATTACAAACCAAGTCTCCAAGAAGCAGCTTAAAAGCCAGTTCGCGTACGAGCATCTAAATCACAGCTTTTAGTTGGCTGGACATGGTGGTTCCCCAAACTACACACACGGTTCGCCCGGCTACTGCTAACGTAAACTTGGACGCTAACAAGAGGCGCAGCCAGCTATCCATCCGACTGCGAATTTTCCCTCTTTCCAACCCAAAAGTTTGCTCAATGGACCTCTGGCCTAAAGACAATACTCCCAGGGAACTGCGAGCGTATGGAAGGGATTCTCGGAGAGAACGGCAGCCCCAGCCTCCCGCGGGTGGAAGACACGCTCGTCCCCTCGGAGCTGGCGGTGCGCCTGGGTCCCCAGGAACAACAGGCGGGCTCCGCGCCCCTCGCCCGGCGGCCGCAGCCCCTACCTGAGCAAGAAGGGCAGTCTAACGCGACCCGCCGCCGCCGCCGCCTCTCTGCGCCTCCGCTTCGGCCAGCCGCCCACGCTGGTGCGGCCGCCGCTTCCTGCTCCTCGTCAGCGCCCCCGCCTGCCCGCACGCACGCCCAGCGCTGACCCGCCAGGTCGGGGTCTCGCCACTGGCGGCGGCGGCGGCGGCTGAGGAGGCGACTCGGCCTGGGGCTCCGCCCGCCACTTCCTGATCTGGCGCTAGGAGCTCAGTCCCGGCAGCCACCGCGGCGTTTTCACCGCCGAGAACGCGCATGCGTCATCGTGTGCCCCGCCCGGGCTACCGCGGGAGGAGCGCAGCCCGCTCAGGCGTCCTGGGATCTCCATGACAACGGGAGCGCGACTTGGGGCGGGGCCGAGAACAGGTGGGAGGTAGCGGGTAGCCGGTGCTAGGGACGATGGAGAACATCTTTCTATTCAGAATTTTTATTTATTTATTTTTTTGAGACAAAGTCTCGCTCTGTTGCCCGGGCTAGAGTGCCGTGGCATCAGCTTAGCTCACAGCAACCTCAAACTCCTGGACTCAAGCGATCCTTCTGCCTCAGCCTCGCGAGTAGCTGGGACTACAGGCGCCCGCCACCACGTCCCTCTAATTTTTTGTATTTTTACTAGAGACGGGGGTCTCACTCTTGCTCTGGCTGGTCTCGAACTCCTGACCCCAAGCAGTCCTCCCGCCTCTGCCTCCCAGAGTGGTAGGATTACAGGCGTGAGCCACCGCCACTAAAAAAAAATATAAAGAAATTAGCCGGGCAACTAAAAATAGGAAAAAAAAAAAAAAAGGATTTTGTGATAAACCTACATGATGGTCATCTGACACATCCCCTCAGGAAATATAACTTCGTTTGAATAAAAAATTGATTAATCACTTCTTGGCCTTTTGGCTAAAATAAAGTGAATAAAGATTGATTAGGGCCCAGAAGTTTTACAACCCTGTACAGTCAGAGATTAACTGGTAGGAAACTAATGAGGTGTAATAGGGACAGGGGGCAGGAATCCAGCACAAAAAATTAATCCCAGAGGTTAAGATTTCCCCCGTGCAGGGGAGCCCGCTTGTAGTTCCAGCTGCTCTGGAGGCTGAGGTAGGAAGATTGCTTGAGCCCAGGAGTTAGAGGCCAGCCTGGGCGACACAGGGAGACTACCCCACTGCACCCAAATCTCTAACTAACTAAATAAACACCCCTGGTGGTCTAGCAGTTAGGATTGCATGTGGCTGGGGTTCAATTCTTGGTCAGGGAACCAAAAAAACAAAAAACAAAAACGAAAAAGGTTGCGTTGTCCTGAGAAAAATTGGCCAGTTTTGTATCAATTTAGCGGCTTTCTTTCAACATTCCTTTCCCCAGTCATTATATATATCCCAGTTTTGAGAACTGGTGGAATCAGCTCTACTCTCTCCAGGCTGGTGAAATCAGTTCTATCATTTTGCTACCTCCCATATTATTAATAATAAGTGAGAAACTTACATAGATGGTCAGTGGCTAGAGCATATACGATCATAAAACTTTGACCCACATAAGCCAAACCGCAACCTCTACAGCCATCACCTCAAAATAGGATTTTCACAAGAAGGCTGCCAGCTTTTCTATTTCAGCGTCTGTGTCCCCTTACACCAGGACCAATCAGAATAAACCTAATATGCTCCCCAAACCAATCACATAAGATGCTCACTTGTAGTTAGCCCACCTCCAGCTTCCTCTGCCAACAATCTTTAATCAGAACAATACTGGAAGCATCCCTCCCCACACCCACTGTAAAGCCATACCACTATTGTACAGCAAGTATTTGATTTAGGGGTGTCAACTCTAGATATCATGCTGGGTATAATTTCTTGCAATTTCCTTTGTCTAGTGTAACGTTGGCCTAGCAAAGGTCATGTTTCTGTATTCACCTTGTTAATTTCCATTCTGAGCCTGTTGTTTGACATCTGAAGATCAAGACTCTACAATAAGAAACACATGGAAATAAGTTCAATCTCACAGGGAGTCCTGGAAATACAAACCAAAACGCAAGAAGAAGCCATTTCCACTGGGGGGAAATCAGCAGCATTTTTGCCAATAGGCTTGTATCTGAGAATACAAAGGAAAGAAGGGAAGCTATGACCAAGAAAAAAAGTGTACGTCAAGAATGGAGCTATGGTGAATCCTCTCTTCCCCAAAGGTTTAAGCTCTTAAAAATCAAAGTTCTTTTTGGTCTGTGCCTCCTGACATATTCTTCCCTGAAAACAAGGAATTAAGAGACAACTTAAACAAGAGGGGAAAGAGGGAAAAATTTCAGGAGAGGGTAATAAAATCGGTTACTATTTAGGAAATAATATCTTGACACAGCAATAATCTTTAGAGCAGAGTAAGCTTTCAAAACACTAGCTGTTGGGGCCGGGCGCGGTGGCTCACGCCTGTAATCCTAGCTCTCTGGAAGGCCCAGGCGGGCGGATTGTTTGAGCTCAGGAGTTCGAAACCAGCCTGAGCAAGAGCGAGACCCGTCTCTACTAAAAATAGAAAGAAATTAATTGGACAACTAAAAATATATAGAAAAAATAGCCGGGCATGGTGGCGCATGCCTATAGTCCCAGCTACTGGGGAGGCTGAGGCAGAAGGATCGCTTGAGCCCAGGAGTGTGAGGTTGCTGTGAGCAAGGATGACGCCACGGCACTCTAGCCTGGGCAACACAGTGAGACTCTGTCTCAAAAAAAAAAAAAAAAAAAAGAGATCCTCCCGCCTCGGCCTCCCAAAATGTTGGGATTACAGGCGTAAGCCACTGTTCCCGGCCAGAAAAAAGGTTTTCTGACCCCTGTTGCAGAATTCTCTTTATCCCTTTTAACTACTTTCTACTAACTAATATGTCTTTTTACTAAAGGCTGCTGCTTCCAATTACTAGTAGGTCTCTATCTCCCGACTTTACCCCGACTGACACATCACCCTAGAGATTCCCACACCGGTGGCCAGTAGAAATCACTTCAAGAAGCACCAACGAAGATGTTATCTGCCAGGCCTCAGAATGGCCTCCCAAATCTCGAGATCTACAGTCTCCCTCCTTTCTTCCTCCCTTCGCCATCCCCACCAAAGGCCCACAGCCCACCTGCTGCTTCTTGAGCAGAATGTTGACGCTGGTGAGGTCCTTGCCGTAGTCGTCGGAGTGCAGCTGGGCCTGCAGGCTCTCCAGCCAGCTCTCCAGGGCCGAGCAGCTTTGGGCGAACAGCTCGGCGCGGTTGGCATCGAACAGGCTGCGGGCCTTGGCTTGGGTGGTGGTCTCCAGCTCGTCCCAGCGCCTGTGCAGGTCCCCCAGCTTCTCCGACACCAGGGCTTTCAGCTCTGGCTTCTCAAGGGTCAGCTCCCGCCCTTCCTGGGAGGCAGGACAGAGTGTCAGTGCCAGAATTAGACACCAGTGAACTTCGCAGGCGAGAGCAGACCAGGGACCTAAGAACAATGGAGACCTGACACGTGGGCAGTTATTCCAAGTCCTTGTGTGTTCTCGTGAGCACGCTCTTCCCGGAGGCTGCAGACCCCTCTGAGCTGCCCTGCCTTCCCCGCTGATCAAGCCGCTCCTCCTTCAAGGCCCAACTCAAACCCCGTTTCAACTGAGAAGTGCTGCATCCTTCCTTAGCGTGGGCTCCCTGGCCCTTGTGGTTTCCAGTGTCACGCTGCACGTGCACTTGCCTCATTCACTCTCACCTCGTGTTTCTCAGCTCATCACCCCTCACCTGAACTGTGGCAAGTGCATCCCACCTGGTCCCCCACCTTCAGCCTTTCTGCTTGAGGACTGTTGTTTCTGAGGAGTGAGGGAAGCATGCTCTCTTGAGCTGAGTGGAAGGTCAGTTAGAAGTGCCACAGAGTTAATGCCCCCAGAAGCAGCCCTTAACCAATGACAGACAGAGAGTGGATGGAGAAACAGTGTCCTGGTGCTCTGGCTGTGACGACACTGACGTGTGTTCCGCACTGTCTCCCACGGTGCCCACGCAGGGCTGACTGGCATTACCGTGCACCTTCACTGACCTCAGTCCTTCTCCATCTCATCTTTCCACTCCCTGCCGGGGCCTCCTGGGACCACCTCCCATCTAAGTGGCCTGCACCAGGGTCACTGTTTCAGTGTCTGCTTCTTGGAGAAGGCAACCCAGGCACTGCCTTCAGGCTATTTCACACGTGGCTGTCACTGTCAGGATGAAGAACATCAGAGGCCAGCACTGCTTGGTAACTTCACGACCCTCAGCACAACCCACACCTCAAAGCACACTCCCCGCTGGGGATCAGGGCCGTTGGTGGCCTGGCCCTGCGCGCTTTCCCTACTGTTTCTTCCACGGCCTCACACAGTCTGTGCTCTGCCGGACTGACGGACCCCTCTGCCTCCGTGCTGGCACTCCCACAGCCTTGCTTTTCTGCTCACGCTGTTTCCTCTACCGAGAAACATCTTTCCCCCAATATCTCTGCTTGTCCAAATTCTGCTCGTGCCCCGTGGACTGCCCTGGGCGCTCTCAGAAGTCCCACGTCTCTTCTCTCCTCTGCCCCGGGCTTGACCAGGCTGTCTCGCGGCGCTCATCCTATTCTGCTGTGGATTTAACTTAGCTATTGGTGTATGTGTCTCTTGTCCTGGCTACAGTGTCGTTCCTTGAGAGTGGAGCCCACAATGGAATCATCTTTGTCCCCGACTCAGGGCCTCAGACAGTGCTTTGCACAGAGGAGCACCAAGTAAATATTTGCTGAACAAATGGAAAAACCAAAAACATGCTGGCCTCCTCTTCTCCCCAGCCATCATGCCCTAGAGGGGAGGAAAGTGTCTTTTTATATACCTTGACCTAGCAGCGTGCTGAGCACACGCAACGTCCTCTAGGAATACTTGCTGAGTGGAAGTGAAGTTTTACCCGTCCTCAGCTTTTGAGGAAGAGCTGGGCGGGTGGGGGACCAAGTACCAGGAACAGAAAGACTTAAAAGCAAGGGCTGGTGAACTATGGCCCATGGGCCAAATCCGGCCTCCTGCCTGTTTTTATACACAAAGTTTTACTGCAGCACAGCCACACTCATCCATGTGCGTATTCTCTACGGCTGCTTTCGCACTGCAACAGCAGGGATGAGTAACTGCAGCAGAAACTAAACAGTTACGACTAGCCGTTCACAAAAAAGGTTTGCAGATTCCTGCTGAAGGGTTTCATCCTGTTCGGGACCCAGGAAGAGTCACGTTGAACCAAAGCTGCAGTTTGGCCCCCTACTAGTCTGTACTCTTGAAAGGTTCTGGAGTTACTGTCCCACAGCCCTAAGACATTTGTTCCCCAGGCCACAACTTTCCACGTTGGAGTTGTGGCACCAGAGGCCCCGTGATCTCTAACCCTGAAAGAAAACATATCTTGGAGCCAGGCCCCTCCCCTGCGCCGCAGCGGGACCCTGACCGAGGCCGCCCCGAAGACTCACTTGGCGCCGCTCCTGTCACACTGCTCACCTTGTCCACCTTGTCCAGCCAGTCCTTGTTGGCGGCCAGCTCGGCCATGAACGCCTGGTGCTTCTGCCACTTGGTGTGCAGGTTGCGGGCCTCATCATAGGACACGTCCTGGGCTGTCAGCATCTTCTCGTCAATCCAGAGTTTCAGCTGGACCAGACGTGATGCAGGGACAGAGGGCAGAGGACGTTTCAGAGGGAGAGAGGAGCGGGGCACAAAAGAGGGGCATGGGTGAGCCGGAGCGACAGACTGGGGAAGAGGCGTGAAGGGGCCCACACGCTCCGGTGACACCGTGATGGACTTGTTCTAGGCTCAGAGTGGGAAAGGGATGGCTAGGGAATGTCACAGGAGACATCAGGGACTAGAGCCTCACCTCGTGACAATCTTGTAAGAAATGCTGCTGCTCTCGGTTGTCCCGAAGTCGGCCCAAAAGCTGCTGTGCTGCCTCCTGATTCTTCCTGTGTCTGTAACGACCCGAGTGAGACCCCTGAACTCGCTGTGAGAGGGTTATGACCCTGTGACTGACTCCGAGGCCTTCAGTCCTCCTAGTAGGGGGATGACGCCCTCCCGGAGCCCGACACGACCACCCAGGAACCCCGGTTTCCAGGCCTGCTCCCAGGTAGACGTTACCCTGCCCTAGTGCAGGGGGAGGCAGAAGCTCCCAGCCCGTGGTGTGGTCCCTCTCCCAGCGCCTGGCTCTTTCTCTGCTCTTCCCCAGCCCCTGCCCCGTCTGTCAGTTCGCCTGTGCCACGTTCTCCACCTGTGAGGCCATCCTGTGTTCACTCCTTTCCCCGGGACCCCTCATCCGTCCACCGTCCCCCCACACCTCCGTTCGATGGAGTCCGCCTTCTCTCGGATCTTCTCGGCGTGGATGTTGCCCTCAGACACGAGCTGGCGCCCGGCCTCCAGGAGCCCGCGGATCCGCTCCCCGCTGGCGTCCATGGTGCTCATGAAGTCTTCCAGCTTTTTTATGGCAGCATCAGCAGCCTGGAGAGTCCCCGGCATCTCCGTGTGAGACAGAACATACTCCTGTGTGGGAGGGTGACACCGAGCTCACTTCTCACAGCACAATTCAACCCCTCAGAAGGGACGCCCCCAGGCACTCATCTGAGATGTAGGGGCCAATATCCCAGCCCCTGTGCCCACCCACCGTGCGCCTTCCAGTCTGCCCAGCGCTCACCTGGCTGCTGAGTACGCCCTCCGCCTGGCGAGCGTCCCGCAGGAAGCCCTGGAGGCCGTGGGCCTGGGCCAGGCGACCTTGCCGGCTCTCCCACATCCGGCCCAGCTCCTCCCAGCCGGTGCCCAGGGCTTCCAGTCGCTGCCGCAGGAAGAGGCACTGGGGATCCGCCTGGTCCCGGGTCACCTCCTCGCCCAAGGCCCGCAGCCGGCTATACTCGCTCTGGGCCCGCTCCACCTCTCCCCGCAGGGCTGCATGTTGGGCCAGGAGGGCCTCTGCCTCAGGCAGCGTGGCTGGCCCTTCTTCGGAGGCCACGGCGGTCTGAGTGCGGCCTAGCCAAGCCTGGAAGTCATCCAAGCTGCGCAGGAAGTCCTGCAGCCGCCGTGCCTCCCCCAACGACTCCTCTCGACGCCGCATGGTGGCC
This sequence comes from Propithecus perrieri, assembly GCA_963574695.1. Classification (NCBI taxonomy): domain Eukaryota; kingdom Metazoa; phylum Chordata; class Mammalia; order Primates; family Indriidae; genus Propithecus; species Propithecus perrieri. The sequence continues at coordinate 27,116 of CAUYRB010059044.1, forward strand.
CTTAGATCCTCCCAGCCAGCTTGCACTTCTCCAAGCCGGGCGTTGATGGCAGGGGCCTGGGCCGGGTGGCCAGCGGCCAGGGCATTTGCCTCTCGAGTCAGTTCACCCACCCGGGCGGCAATGGCTTCCAGGTCCCGCTCAGTGCCGGCCAGCTTACGCTGCAGGGCCAACACCCCGGCCAGGTCGTTGCCCAGGCCCTGGGTGGACTCGATGACCTTGGTCTTCTCTCTCATCCAGGCCTGTGTCTCCGTGCACTCTAAGTGGTAGTTCTGGATGCTCAGGGCTGATGTCAGAGCTGCCTTCTTGCCATCCGCCAGGGACCGAAACTGCTGCCACCTGAGAGTGGGGGAGGGTTCAGCTTCCCTGCCCTGTCCAGATCTATTTGGAAGCTTCTTCCCAGCTTCTTCCTCCGCAGGTATTTTCTGCTCACGTGCTCTGCTGGTCTAAAGCTGCTGCTCCCCGCTCATCTTCCCTGACTGCTTCTCTTCTTGACTCCTCTCGCCTCTCCATCTTTTCTCCGTCCCAGGCCCTGACCTGTCTCCCTCCTCCTTTTTAACCACCTTCCACCCCTGACACACTCACTTCCCAGTGCCACCCCCATTCTTTCTCAGTCCCCTGTCCCGCCCTCCCCAAGCCCACCTGTGATTGAGCTGCTTCTGCGTGTTGACGATGCGGTCCTTGCCCGGAGGGTTGGCCTTCAGCAACTGCTCAGCAATGTCATTCACAGCAGTGATCCGTGCAGCGAGGGCGTTCATTTCGGGCTCCAAGGTCTCGAACCTGAGCGAGTGGAAGCGCTGGGCGTGACCGGGTGAGGCCGCAATGCCGTGTGCCCAGCCCCTCCCTTAGACACCCACGAGAGCCCCTCTCCTTTACCACGGGGCCTATTTGTAGGCATCTCTGTGCCTCTCAGCCCACGAGGTTCACGGCACCTGTGGGTCAAGGCAGGAGCCCCCAACCACCACAAAACAAGCAGAAAAAGTATCATCTCTAGAGTTGCTCAAAAAGATGGTAAAAGGTGAAGATCAAGAACATCTGCACAAGCCAATCAGACCCTGGCGTAGGCCCAGCCTTCACCAGCCTCTCTCTTGGCCTGGGGCTCACCCCTTAGCTCCCTGCCTGGGTCTCATCCTACCAATGTGTTCAAAAATGGCAGTAAAAACCAAAAACATTTGTCTAAGTCATAAAGGTGTGAAGTATACCTTCTCCCAGGGACACTTTATAGGGTAGGGTGTGAAAATATTTCTGTAAAGGCCAGCCAGTAAATCATTTAGGCTTTGTGAGCCGCATAGTCTCTGTCGCAGCTATTCGGCTCTGCTTTCGTGGCATGCAAGCCGCCACGGGCAGTACCTAAAGGAATGAGCATGTCTCTGTTCCAATAAAGCTTTATTTACAAAAACGGGCAGCAAGCTGGATTTGCCCAGGGGTTGTAGTTCGCCAACCCCTGTATTAATATGTCTTGAAAAGTAAAAAATCCTTAATCGTTTTTAAAACCCAGGAAATTTGATAATAGATTGAGATATGGAATTGCTAATTTTGGTCTATATGATAACAGTATTGTGGTTCTTAAGAAAATTATCCTTTCTAAAGGATTTTAAGATTTACTATTTTGTAAACAAAGCTATTTCATGAGAGGTTAATCTGTCTAAAAGGTTTGTATCTTCAAAGCCTCACCTATTTTAAGTCTATACACACAATTAAAAAATAATGCACTGTATATAAAAATGCCTCCTCCTATTTCTTAAAGGATGCAGCCTGAAGAATGTAGGAGTGAAATGACAATATTGACGATTTGCTTTTTAAAAGGAAGGTGGATCAAACAGAGCAAGACGTTGACAATGACTGAGTTTGGGTGAGGAGCATGTAGGGGTTTGTTGCGAAATGTCCTCCACTTGTATGTTTAACATTTTTCATTAGAACTAAAAACAAACAGCCATTAAGACTCAAAGGGGCCGGGCGCGGTGGCTCACGCCTGTAATCCTAGCTCTCTGGGAGGCCAAGGCAGGAGGATCGTTTGTGATCAGGAGTTTGAGACCAGCCTGAGCAAGAGGGAGACCCCGTCTCTATTATAAATAGAAGGAAATTAGCTGGACAGCTAAAAATATATAGAAAAAATTAGCCGGGCGTGGTGGCGCATGCCTGTAGTCCCAGCTACTCGGGAGGCTGAGGCAGGAGGATCACTTGAGCCCAGGAGTTTGAGGTTGCTGTGAGCTAGGATGACGCCACGGCACTCTAGCCCAGGCAACA
>CAUYRB010059046.1:0-63397 GCA_963574695.1 Propithecus perrieri
AATGATCTGTGTTTTAAAATTCTATGTTTGAATAAATCATCATATTCACATTTTAATACAAATATTTCAGTAAAAAGTAATGGCAGGAGTATACAAGAGGTGCTATATCACCATTGTTTCTTAAAGCTGAATAGTACTCCATGGTATACATATACCACATTTTATTAATCCACTCATGTACTGATGGACACTTGGGTTGTTTCCACATCTTTGCAATTATGAATTGTGCTGCTATAGACATTCGAGTACAGGTGTCTTTTTCATAGAGCGACTTTTGATCTTTTGGGTAGATGCCCAGTAATGGGATTGCTGGATCAAATGGAAGCTCTACTTGTATCTCTTTAAGGTATCTACCCACCATCAAATTGGTATTAGCTGATCAACACATAAGTGCACATATAAGAATAACATCTATTGGATGTTGAGCAGGGGGGAGGGGGGAGGAGGGAGGAGGGGACGGGTATATGCATACACAAAGAGTGCAATGCGCACCACCCAAAGAATGGACATATTTGAAACTCGGACTTGGGGGGGAGGGGGGCAAGGGCAACATACGTAACCTAAACATCTGTACCCCCATAATATGCTGAAATAAAAAAAAAAAGAAATAAAAAAAAAGTAATGGCAAATTATCTGGAGCAAGCAAACCTGCTAACTGTTAAGCAAAAACTGTGGGGGACATAATGGCTTTCTAAAGTGGACAGTCTTGGGATTGACATCATTCTGTCAATGGTCAAATTGTGTTCTCAGAAATCCCACTGTTATATGCAAGGAACTCCCAAACTGAATACCCTAAGAATAATATTAACAACCCTAGTCAAATCCGGTTTCTATATGTTTTTTCCATCCAACCCCTCATATGCTTTTTTGTTTTTTCCAGAGTGGCAAAGCGTTGTAATGTGTTAGGGCAGGTAGTTCTTAGAGGAAAAATAAACTCCATGTTTCTATTCTAAAATGAATACATATATTTCCCATTAATTATTTCATTCTTATTATTTGGTTTGGCCAACTACTGTGTATCTCATGATTTTTTTTTTCCAGGACAAATTGTTTCAACCCAAAACTTGGGGGATTTTTTTTTTAATTGAAAACTACATTTTACCAAAAGGTCATGGGAAAGGATAAGTTGTTTCAAATAACTAAGTTATTAGTAAAATACTTTATAAGTCACATATGATGACTATAGTTAGCTTTCTAAATTTTACAATACTCTAAGTTGTGAGTCAAGCAAAAAAAAAATGTATATGCAAATCACTTTCATGTCTTCAAGCATCACAAAGCAACACACAGAAAGCGTTATGACAGAATTTATAATTCAGAGTATTTCATTAGGAAAAGCTTCCTGGAAGTTGATTTGAATATTATTTCACTATTAAATTGGAATAAGGTACAACCAGAAACCTAAGTTTTTAGACCCAGTGACAGTTAAAAATTGCTAAAATGAAATACTGTGGCATTTTAAAATTAAGATTAACCATTTTGCCATCACACAAATCACCCTTGACACCTAAGGCTGAACTGCTTCCCTTGTGTTACCCAGTCATGACAATACCAGCTCCTGTCTTGTACCGAGAGTGGACCTTTCAAAGGGCTGACAACTGATCCTCAGGAATCCAAAAGGAAATATCAAATAGGTGTTACTTATCCACATGTGAGGCTTCCAGGAAGAACAGGGGAATTTGTAAAGCTCAATATTGCTGGAAATTCACTTAATGCACTCTGTCCTTCTCCCCAGTGTCTACACAGGAATGATTTAGGAATACAGGTTGCCATGTCTTGATTTAGAACTAAGATCTTAATCACAATAAAACCCCTGCCTTGGCAGACCTTTCCTGTTATCTTCACAAAGACCTCAGCAATAACAGGCACTGAATTCCTCACAAGGCTCACAGAATCACCTTATGGTTTTCTGACCAGCAATTCTCTTTTTGGAATTTGCATTTAGACCAATTGGAGATAAGATCTGGTGCTTTGGGGAGCAGGTGTTAAGAGACCCAACAAAAAGTAGAGCTGTCTGAGGGCTGTAGAACAGTGTTGGTTGAAGCAATCAATTTTATTGCAGTACACTAACAGCTGCTCAGAGGATAGTGGGGAAGCTACCCTGCAGAGCAGATTTGAGTCAGAGGATGGAAAATCCACCTCATTTCCAGGCTGAAGGGTCCCACATTAAAAGACCATAAAGCTAAAGTCATTTAAATAGTAGCTCCAGGGGCACATTAACTTTGCCTTCTCACAAAATGCCTGTTAATATAGATCTCAAAAACAAGTTGCTTGTCATTTTACCATTCAACATAACATAGCAGTTTTTAAAATTTGTTTTCCTGTCTCAGACATTTGTATTTACTGATACACATACACAAACACAAACAGGCTTACAGAGTTTGATTAAATGAAGAAAAAGACTATTTATATATGTGGAAGCCACTGTCAATGTAAAGCTAACACTGGCAATTTGAAGCCTTAGCAAAGCATTTAAAATACTGAAATGGACATTTCATCATTTATGTTGAGGGAAAAAATTTATTGCCATACATATTGCTACAAACTTTGTGAGGCTTTAAGATTTCTCGATTGTTGATTTTGGAACATTTCTGCCCTGGAGCAATGTCTTAGAGGAGCAAATTTGGAATATAAATTGGTCTTTGAGAAGTCCACTGAGCTAGATGGCTGGATGCAGGTCAACTTGCAAGTGTATTGCCGTCTTCACAGAGAGACTCAAACTTATTCAAGGACTGACTGTTCCTGCTGCTGTCAGTTGGATGTTTCCTCGAGAGATCCCCTGAGAGACACAGCTTATGGGTGCCACACTGTAACTGTAAACTACTTGGGAAAGGAGGAGAGAGTGCGATTTTAAAATATGTCTGCCAGCTCAAAGATCTGGTTTGAATGCCAAATAGCAGCCGAGACAACTGTGTTATAGCTTTACATTCCCAAAGGGGAAGGCATTAAAAAAAAGACAGCTAGGTTCCTTTCTGCTGTTTTGAGAATAGATAACACAATGCTTCCCAACAAGATCATTATTTGGGGGTTTTAAAAATAATATATAAGAACATTTCATACCCAGGGAAAATTAAAATACTAAATAAATTTACAATCAATGTGGCTGGCTAAATGAAATTATATAAACCTGGGAACATAATGTGCAAGTTTGATGTTATATCCCAATGATATCATGATGTATAAACTATCTGAATTATTGTATTCAATTATTATAATACCTTGTACAGTATAGACATTAGTGTAGGCAAACATTTTACAGGATTTTTAAAGTGTGCCTACAATGTTAAAATACCAGCATCATTTTTAAGCAATCATTTTTATTTTATTATTGAAGTCATTGACATTTAGATATTAAAATAGAAAATTAAACAATCAATAAAATAACTCATCAGCTACTTTACATAGAGAATTAAATGATAGTTATAAGGAATAAGATACTGTACAATAATTTTCATCAACATTTTAAAATTAAGAAAAGTTAAGTATAATTAAAAAAAAAATTCAAGTACTGGTAGACTTAGAAATGCATGTGATACCTGGAGATGGAATTTTTCTAAATTTTTTTTATTTTAGGTTGTTTTGTTCTTTTATTGTGACATACCTGATTTGTCTAGGTAGGATTTCAACAATTTGTCTAAGTGCAATCTTAGTAATGTTATTGTGAAGAAAATCAAGAAAGTTATTTTAATACATACTGTACTTTCCAGCTTCAAAACAGCAATTATAACTTCCAGCAAATGCTACTTCAGTTTTAAGGACATAAATCAGCTTTTGGCTAAAGTGAGAGCATCCTATTTAGGGACACTTGTCATGGCAAACAATCTGATGTGACGTGTTTGGTTCAAAGGAGGAGTTATAAGAACCTGCCACTGACTGGGCCTGGGGGTGGTGTGTTGAAGGGTGAGTCAGCATTCATTCATCTACTCTGGCCATCTGTCCTTGTTCTTACTTCCTTTTATATCTGTCTGTCTCTGAGTCCTATAGCTCATCAGCAAGGCAGCAGCTGTTGGACTGTCTTCCTGAAGATACTGAAGCCTCAAGCCTAAAACTTCACAGAAAAGGAAATACTAATTTGTAAACATCATCACCCTTCAATCACTTTGTGCCTGAAACATGGGAGAAACCCAAAGTGATTTGTAAACACACTAGCATACAGAAGTGTCTTCTATTTCACACCTTTTGTTCCATGGAAAGGGAGAACAGGGTCCAGATGCTTATGCAATTCTCACCTTAACCCCACACGTTTTGAAAATTACAAAGGGCAAGGGTAGAAAGGAAAAATACTTAGGTAGTTATGATGCTTACCATATGTACCAGATTTCAAGTAATTTGCATCAAATATTAAAATATTCCAAAAATTTCAACATTTTGACCTCAAAAATGCCTCTTCCATATTGACTCTCATACTTGGAAAGCCATGTGTTTTACATTTCATGTATTCGTTAGTTTGGAAAATACAGTCCAAAGAGGTTTGACAGAAAACTGTGACTCTGGGGCACACGATGAAAAGTTGCTTATTAAATTAGCATAATTATTTAGACCCACATGATACAAGCATATCATTTTGCACACAGTAGGTGCTTAGTCAAGGCTGATTTTATTTGATTTAGCTCAATGATAAATGTCATATGGTTAATGATTGATTACCTGATTATTGTCAATCTACGATATAGGGTCCCTGAAATTTAAACTAAAAAGTTCATGATTTTTACAAATACAAATTGAGAAAAAACCAACAAACAAGATATTTTATTATAAATAATGAAGATTACCTTAAATGATTCCATATACAATGACACAAAGATACACAATAAGAAATCACTCATTTGATATGACTTCAAGGTTTCCAGAATTCATGTAATCCCAAGTATGTCCTCATTACTTTTACCCTACAGCAGAAATATCTGCCATTATTGTGTTATATCTTGCATTTTCAGAGGATGCTTTATGGATGGAAATACATCAAATAGAATGTGTAGCAGTTTATCGTTTTAGCCTTCATTATCTCATTTGGTAAGTTTAGATTTTGTTTTTTAGCTTTCCACCATAGATTAGGAACACGAGAAACATATAACAGCATAAGTAGTTTTTGAAGGAAGTGTATGCAGTTTGGATAAAGTTCTAAACATAGTATTAATATATATTCTGAAATGACTTACATAATTGGGATGGTCAAGGGATATCCTCTGGACAGCTGGAGGATAAGCTCATGAGGTCACTGGGTTTCTATCAGAGGCTATTCAGAAAAAAGAACACCTATTATACAAAAACAAGCTGTATGCTACATTGTTGCTTTAGGCTGAATTGTGTTCCTCCTCCAAATTCTTATGTTGCAGTCTTAACCCCCAGTACCTCAGAATGTGACTGTATTGGAAATAGGACCTTTAAAGATGTGATTAAGGAAAAATGAGGTCATATGCATGGACCCTAATCCAATATGACTGGTGTCCTTATGAAAAGAGGGGATTAGTACACTACCTAGAGGGAAGACCATGAGAAGACACCGAAGAAAAACAGCCATCTGCAAGCCAAGGAGAGAGGCTTCAGAAGAATCAGTTCTGCCAACAACTTCATCTTGGACTATGAGAAAATAAATGTCTGTTGTTTAAGCCACACAGTCTTCATTATGGCAGTCCTAGCAAACTAATATAGTCCTTTGCTTTTAACATGTTAGGTACAATAGAAAGCCACTCCTAGGCCTACTGGCATATTACAAAATTAATGATTTCAAGCATAATTTAATGCAGTTCAACGAAATCAAAGAAGTAACACTTAAAAGATATCATATGATGCCACTGCACACTAGCCTGGTGACAGAGCAAGACTCTGTCTCAAACAAACAAACAAAAAAAGATCATAGACTTAAAGTTAAGAAAAAGAAGAAAATGATGAAATAGGAAGAAGGGCTCCAAAAGACAAAGTCATAAAAATTGTGAATGTGACAGCTTAAACAGAGAAAAATGAGACAAAGGGGAAAACATGAAGAAATAAATAGTATGTCATCACAGTGGTCATATTTAGCTATAATTACAAATGACATAAAGGATATAAAATGAAATAAGATGTTTTGATATTCTGAGTAATGGATAACAAGATAAGGTGGCCAAATTTTGAGTACTCTATTTTATTTTCAGAAAATATCATTAGTAGAAAAGTTAAAGAAAAAACAAACCCTAATTTAGAGTTTTTGCAGAAAAGTCATTTGGAATCAGTGAAAAAATTGAATAATTATAACATATTTTTAAAACATACAACTGTAGTGTATACTTACCCAATATAGTTCATCAAACTAGGCTTACAAAATTGCAGTTAAGCAAAGAATTAATTTAAATATACATATGAGCATAGCCTGTACCATGCTAATATTATACTGTATGCTCAATTCCATGCTATACATGATTTATTAAAACAGTTTTTATTTTCTTAATTTTTTCTGTAATTTACTTTCACTGTTTATGTTCATCATAAATAAAGAACTGACAAATTATGGTATTTAAGCCTAAATGAGTATTTAATTAATCATTCCATAAGTATGAAAATATGACATGAAAATCAGTATAGAAGCCATAATCAAAGCAAAGAGTTAAGGGATAAATATTGTGCTCTGGGTTGATTTAAAATGAGACGTTTTTGAAAGATAATAAAGTACAGTTAAAGTAGCTCTTATTATAAATTCTTTTCTTAGGTATTCCTGAGCAAAATAAATAATAAAATAGTCAGGTCATTCTAAGAGAAAAAAATTGATCTCATCTCTTTATCCCAGAGCCCATTTCCCTGTCAGATCAGTTACCACCCTCTAGCAAGTATTTTTAAGTTTCCCTACCTTGACTATGAATTTGATACCGAGATTTTTTTTTTCATTTTAAACTTCTAATCTTCGATACATTCCCTTGCTGAATATTGTAATAAATTAGAATGTATGTCTGGATATTTTCTATATCACTAAGAGGTTGATTAGGATGAAATGCTTTGTGGAATATGTCATTCTGGAAAGTCAAGAAACCACGCCAATCCAAGATAATCAAAACGGAAAACAAAAAACAAAAGGTGGAACTATTTGCTGAATGTTTTAAACAAACATTATTCTGGATCATCTACATGCCTTTCGAAGTTACTGTAGTGGTGCCAAGAACTTAAACAGAAAAAAGTGATTGAGTACGATGCTGATACTGCCAAGGAAAATGAGGATAATGCAAAAATGTAGCTATAATATTATGATTGTAAATTGAACAGAACATTTTAAGATGTCTGAGATAATCTACCTCTCTTTTTTGGGGTTCCATTGTTCAAAAGCCTATTATATACCTGGCAGTATGTTATTAATAGATGTCTCCCAAAGATCATCTTCAACCCTCAAAACAACACCATAATATAGATATCATTACTCTCTTGATACTAACTGATGGGTAGGGAAAAGGCTGCCATTATTGGGAACATCGTATATCTTTTCTTCTTCCTGGGGACCATGGTTGACTTCTCACCAGATCCACGTTATAGAGTTTGCAGGTCTCACTGTCTTTGAAAAATACTCCAGAGTTTTAAAGGCTGATTCATTTTTCATAAATAAGAAAACATAATTTTACATCTCCCTATTTTGTTCACTATGTGGCTCTATAAAGCATAAGCAACTACAGCTTGTGCTTGCAGATTTCATTCAAAGCCTAACCTCTCAATGACAATAAACATAGCGCAACAAGGCCTAGCACAGAAGTTACTGTTGGTGAGTATCTCAGTGATCCATCACAGGAATACTGAAGTTTCCCTTAAGATGATACTCTTTCCAGAAAAAAATCATAATTCTTATCCTCAACCATGTATTTTTAAAATGAGCTTATTGAAGACATAAATGTCTTATTTTTTTCAAAAGCATTTTATAGCTTTAAGAAGTCACCTAAATAACACATTAGATTACATCCTTAGAAATCTTTCTTGAGCATTTTAATAATATATTTTGAAATTTATCATCCAACTCTTATCTTTACAATAATATTTCTGTCAAAGGGGATTTCTTGGCTATAAAACCTAACTTTTTCATATTTATTTTATAACTTGTTTGGATTAAGACACTATTAAACCCTTTACTGAAATTCTATAATGGATTGAAAAGATAATTTCTCAAAGTGCCTCACAAAACTAGAGCATGCAGACAGCTGAGAGAATCAAGATCCATAAAATCTAATTGATAAGGATAAAACTGGTATTCTACTAAGTAAAGATTATCAAATTTTCTTGTAGCACCCATAAAACTTTTTTTTTTAATCTGCAAAAGGCTTCACAGTCTCTTCTTAGGAAAATTTATACTGTCATTGTTATTTTCACAGTTTAAATGTATTTCCCTGAATCCTTATTAACATAGAGTTAACCAAATGCATATACTAAAAGTGAGAGAAATAATAGTAAGATGGCTTTATTTTGTCTCCCAAATTGTAGCCCATTTGAGATAACTAAATAGGTAAATGGTGACCTCCAATGACAATTAGGCCATATGAAAATCTCAATATGACTTTCATTCTGCTTAAAGCTACCAAAAATAAGTAGGCTGGCCAAAATGCCAAACGATAATTACATGATAAATGTGTCTTACTTTTAGTCTAACCATTATATGTTGTTAAATATTTAAATAGAGAATGTGTATATATATACACAGATATCAAATTTAGAGATACAAACCCCAAATATTTTGATTAAGTGTTAAAAGACTTGATTCATTAGAATATGGTAATATAATTTAGTAGAATTTTACCACATTTCAGCCAATTTACTTTCTTGGAAATAACCCAAATATAGCTCTGAAAAATCATTTTGCAAATGATCAAATAAAATAAAGTTGCTAATTTTCACAATTTATTTTTCTACTAATGTTAATATATCCTACAGTATACTACAATAAGAAAAAAATTTTCAAGTTTTAGATTGAAAAAGAAAGACACAAGTTAAATATTTCCCTTTCAATCAAAGTGCTATGAACTTGAAAGGATTTGCAAAGTGGAAACAGGTGTAGTCAACTGTTGAAGTATTTTTAAAATTGTTTGACACGTTATAATAGTGTGATCCAAAGCTGAAACTTGACATTGCTATAAGCATTGGAAGATCATAAATCACTTTGGACAGCACACTGTAGTCTTAATTCTTTCACACTGAAAATACTTTGTAACTGTGATATTATTAATATTACATATTGGGAAAACAGAAATAAGACAAGGTTTAAATAATAAGATGAAAATTTAACTTTCTTCCCATATGTTCAATATATCATATATAATTCCATATTGTTTGCAAAGCATTAAAATTTTTTTCTACTTTAGCATATTTAGATGTTTTATTAAAGGCTGAACATTTTGGATGGTGATTTAAAGTGGACTACATATATATTCATTACAGTTTAATTGATGCATGATTAAAATTACAAAGGAATTAAAACTGGTTAAAACAGAAACTTTTATGATAATTTTGGGTTTTTGTTTATTTTAAGTAATACTTTTTTTTCAGAATATTACTGGGGTATAAATATTTTGGTTACATGGATTGCTTTTGTACTGCTTGAGTTAAAGTTATAAGTGTGCTCATCACCCAGATAGTGTACATTGTACTCCTTAGGTATGATTTCACCCATCCTCTCCTTCCCCTCCCACCTGCATGATTTCCATTGATTTTTACTTCCATCTATGTACATGATGAAAGTAAATTGATTAGTTTCAATTTAATAGTGAGTACATGTGGTGTTTGTTTTTCCATTCTTTAGATATTTCACTTAGGAGCATGGTTTCCAGTTCCATCCAGATTGTTGCAAAAGATAGTAATTCATTTTTTTTTGGCTGAATAGTAAGTGCACCATGTTTTATATATATATATATATATATATATATACACCACATTTTATTAATCCACTCATGAATTGGTTGGCATTTGGGTTGATTCCACATCTTTGTGATTGTGAATTGTGCTGCAATCAACATTATAGTGCAGGTGTCTTTTTAATAAAATGACTTTTTTTCCTTTGGGTAAATACCCAGTAGTGGGATTGCTGGATCAAATGGTAGGTCTACTTTTAGTTCTTTGAGGAATCTCCATACTATTTTCCATAGAGGATGTACTGATTTGCAGTCCCACCAACAGTGTATTAGTGTTCCTATCTCTCCGCATCCACACTAGCATCTATTATTTGGGGACTTTTTGATAGAAGCCATTCTCATTGGGGTTAGGTGATATCTCATTGTGGCTTTGATTTGCATTTCTCTGATGATTAGTGACATTGAGCATTTTTTCATATGTTTACAGGACATTAATCTATCTATCTTGTTTTGAAAAGCTTATGTTCATGTTTTTTGCCCACTTTTTAAGGGATTGTTTAATTTCTTCTTGCTGATTTTCTTGAGTTCTTTGTAGATTCTGGTTATTAGCCCTTTATCAAATGTACAGCATGAGAATATTTTCTCCCATTCTGTAGGTTGCCTATTTGCTCTTTTGATTATTTCCTTGGCTCTGCAGAAGCTTTTAAATTTAATCATGTCCCATTTATTTATTTTTGTTGTTACCGTGATTGCCCTTGGGGTCTTCATAAATTCTTTTCCTAGGCTGATATCTAGAAGAGTTTTTCCAACATTTTCTTCTAGAATTCTTACGGTTCATGTCTTAGATTTAAGTCTGTGACCCATCTGGAATTAATTTTTGTTAGTGGTGAGAGATATGGATCCTGTTTCAATCTTCTACATGAAGAAGAAATCTTCCTCTATTCAGTTTTCCCAGCACCGTTTATTGAATAACGATTCTTTCCCCCAGTGTATATTGCTATCTACTTTGTCAAAGATCAAGTGGCAATCTGTGGATGGTTTTATATCTGGGTTCTCTGTTCTGTTCCATTGGTCTATGTCTCTGTTTTTGTGCCAGTATCGTGCTGTTTTGGTTACTGTAGCCTTGTAGTATAGCTTAAAGTCTGGTAAAGTGATACCTACAGATTTGTTCCTTTTCCTTAAGGTTACTTTGGCTATTCAAGCTTTCTCATTCCAAAGGCAGTGTAGAATTATTTTTTCTAGATCTGTGAAAAATTATGTTGGTATTTTGATGGGGATTGCATTGAATCTGTAAATCACTCTGGGTAGCATGGATATTTTAACATTGTTGATTTTGCTGATCCATGAGTATGATATGATAATTTTGTTTTTGTAAGTAAGAAAGGACAATTTCCCATGAGTGCTAAGAATTTCACTTTTTAAAATGGCTTTTTCTCAAGGCTTCTAATTTTTTTAAAGAAAGCAATCTATGGCAACTTTGTTATCATTATTTCATAGTGATACTATGAGTATAAAATAATCCAGGTCAGGAATTGTTGAGGTGGGACAATGGCTCCTTCCCCTACTCTCTACACTGATGCTCTCAATCTAAGTACAACTTTTCAAAAATTAGCTGTTGTGCTGAATACTTAAGATTGCTTCAGAATGTTTCCTAATGGGTGAGAGCCAATTTTTATTGGCTTTCATTATAAGTAAGAAGAACAAATTAAACCCATTTATTTCCATCAAAAGTAGATATTTTAACATGAGCCAAAAATATTTAATCATTAAAGAAATTTAGTTAAGCAATTTTCTTTCAGTTAACCCAAAAGATGTCTTCGAAGGCATTACTCATGACATACACATTACATCAAATTCTCAAAGAAATAATGAAAGCAATTTTAACATGTTATATTATTTTTGTCAATGTTCACCTGTTTGGGTTTTCCTCCTTCCAGTCCAAAGAGATTTACTGCTGGATGTTCAACAATTCCTAGGTCAACGTCAGTCACATAAACATGTTATGCTAAGAATAAAACTCAGTCATATAGCTATCTTTAACACTGAATTATGCTTTGCCCATGCTCAATGACACTAATGATACATGCTATGACTTGATTATTTTTTTCTATTTTCTGAAGAATTCCTTCCTGTAATTAATTTTTCAAGATCTGAACACATTTCATGGATTGAAGGCATCCAAACAGTCTCTAGCAGGAAAATATATAGCACACAATCCTTTAAAAATGCACACAATAACAGCTGGGATTTATAACAACAAATGAAAGGAAAGATGAAGGAAATATACAAATCATAAGCTTCAAGAAACACATAAATCTTTATGAAATCTTATCATAACTCAGACAGCATGTTATCCTTTCAAAATCTGCCAGATCACGCCAGACATTATATTCAGTTTTAAAATTCAGGTGCTTTGAAGTTGTTATCTTTGAAGTCCCCTTAGCACTGGAGTTTTGCTCATTCCTCAGATCATAGCAATTTATGTCTTAGTTCTATGTTGTCCTATTGTTTCTGTATGTCAGTTATTGTTTCTTCTTCCCTTTAATACAAAAATATATCATTTTATTCTCTAGATAAATAAAATCTGAAAATTTTAGGTGCTTTTGCATAAAAATGTTAAATTTATAAACAATAATAAACTGGACTTGGTCAATTGCAAAGAAAAAAACAACTTATTTCTTTTAAACTACTCCTTTAAACCCACTTGCCTATTAGTTTTTCTTGCCTGCCTGCAGATTTTGGCCAGAATATACAGACTTTCTGATCCTCTTGTAGTCGTTTATTCATTCTTTTATTCGAAAATTGATTCAAATGTCTAGTAAGTGCCAAGCACCATTGTAGGTGCTTAGATGCATCAGGGAACAAAATCAAAGATTCCTAAGGAGCTTATATTCTAGTTGGAAAAAGGCATTAATAGTGAGTATTTTTATGGAAAAAATGAAAATAAACATGGTAATTGAGGTTAGAAGGTCCAGATTGAGGGTGAGAGGCAGTAGGGAAAATTGGAGGGGGCAGGCAGGATTCTGCATTAATTATGGTGATCAGGGTAAGCCTCATTGAAGTAGCGAGATTTGGCCAAGGAGGAGAGTTTAGCCAAATAAATATGTGGATGAAGAGCATTCCAGAATAGAAAGAGCAAAAATCTAAAACCAGGAACATGCCTGCTATGCTTACACAAAATCAAGGAAGCCAGTGTGCTAAAGCTGACTGACTGAGCAAGTGTAAATGGTATCAATAGCTGGGGTGGGGGTTGGGGGCAGAAGGCAGAACATGGGAGATCGTGTTGGCCATTTTATGGATTCAGGCTTCTAATCTGAGTGAAATGAAGACATGACATATTCTGACTCATATTTCAGAGGGATAACTCAGGATCCAGGCAAGAAATGATGGTGGTTCAGATAATGGGACTAACAGTGGAGGATACATTTTGAAGATAGAGCTATCATCGTTACCTGACAGATTGGACATAGGATTTGAGAAAAAGAAAGAAGCTAAGTATTGCTCCAAGAGTTTCATCTTGAACAACTATTAGAATGAAAGTAAAGCAGATTTGGGAGTGGCAGGAGGGAAGTAAGGGAGTAAATGTGGCAGAATATATGAAATTTTAAAAAGTTTTAAACATGCTGCATTGTGCATGTCTATTAGACAGCCAAATGGAGATGCTAAGTAGGCAATTGGATATATGAGTCTACAGTTTGAGAGCAGAATCTGGCCAACAGAGTTAAAAAATTGGCGAGTCATCAGCATATAAATAATATTTAAAGTTAGGAGACTGGATGAGACCTCCATGGGTCTGTAGCTGATAAAAAGAAGTCCAAAATCTAAGCTTTGGGCCATGTCAATGGTAACGGATCAAGTAAAGAGAAGGAGCCAACAAAGATGACTGAGAATGAGCACACACTAAGTTAGAAAGAAAGTCAATTCAGTGAGAGTTTTGGAAATAAAATTGAAAAAGATAATTAAGGAGGGGAAGAGTGATCAACTTTATCAAATGCTGCTAATAGGTTCAATACTCCCAGTAAAAATGGCCATGCAATGTTAGAATTCAGATATATAGAAGGAGTTATATTTTGTTCTGAAAACTAGTAATCAAATTACCAACCAGCAAAACGTTTAAGTGGAAAGGTCTATCAGAAATTATGAAATTATTTTAGCATTATTCAGCCATCTTCTGAAACTCTGATTTTGATAAATATATTATTCCATATATGTGACAGTGTATGAATTGGATTTCAGCAGCTAAAATTTCCATGATATTGGTGGCTACTGAATCTGAATCTACAATTTTTAGCATCCTCCAAATGCTTTTGGACCTTGAATAGAAGATATTTTGGAGTAAAAAAAAAGAATCTTTAGCTCATTCTTTATTCTCTTAAACCTTAGAGGCTGTTCCAACATATGTTCAATAGCAAATTTATGACTGTGACTGACTCCAGAAAACTGATTGTATTTAATCCTCTTGTTATTACTTTTGGGAATACCACACAAGTACATACTTTGAATTTTTTTTGCTAATACTGAAGCTAAAAAGATTATAACAAAACTTTGACACAATAAAGGATGTCTGCTAAATACCAGTCATTTTCCAAGGGAGTCTTTTTGGGAAGTTACAGATAAAAACTCTTCCTAAGTGCTTTCTAAATATTATAACTGGAGTGTTAAAAAAAAAAAACAGAAGCATTCTTAGACCATTTGGAAGCATGAATTCATATTTGGAACACAGCCTTCACTGATTCTTTCCACCTGATTCACCCTAAGCCCAGGGTGCCCAGACAATATCTTGCCATATCAGCAAATATTACATGATTAGATTTTACAATAGTCCTTCTAGGTTTTATTTTATTTTATTTATTTTATCTTATTTCTAAGAATAGGAGAACTATGATCTTATTTGTAATAACATTATGTAAAACACTTAGGAATAAATTTCATATGAAACATGAAGTACATATAGCACACATACACATATAATAACAGGTAGTACTTATACGGTAATTATTAGGTAATTATTGTGTGCCAGAGATTCTTTTAAGTACTTTACATATACTAACTCATTTCTTCACAATAACTATAGAAGGCACTATTATTATCACTTCTCATATTATAGGAAGGAAAAATAAAGCCACAAAAAGAAAGAAACAAGGTCACGCAGCTAGCAAATGACAAAGCTGGGTTTGGAACACAGGTTGCCTAATTCTAGCATATGTGTGTACTCTAAAGCACTATGCTCTGCTAAAATGTGCACACATGCACACACATGCACAGCAAATTGTAAAAATAGTGAGAGAAATGAGAGAATAGTTGAATAAATGGAACTAGGCTTTCTTGTAAAAGATGACTCAATTAATTCCAATCATTTAAAAGTCTCCTTTAAAAAAACAGAAGGTTTTCAAACCATGAATCTCATCATAAAATCAGTTCAACTTTTTGTAAAATAAAAATGATTTCTTTATAAAAGTCCTAGCTATAATATAAGAAAGTAGTAGTTATATTTTAATAAGAAGTATTGATATCAGTTATTAAACATGTAGTACAATGATATAATTAATTGTACAATCATATATTATAATAAATAAATATATGGTACAATTATTGCAGTCAATTTGACACTACACAAAATGCTTGGCATACATATTTTAATCAAATGTCAAAAATCCTTTGATTTGGATACAATTATTATAACCATATTATAAATAAGCAATAATCTTACCCAAGCCAAAGCTAATAGGTGTAAGTGAATATTGCCCCTTGGAAAAACACTGTGATCTTTGTAGCTCCAGAACATAAACTTCAAACCTGAACTTGACATTTTGTTTATATAATCTTACATAATGTTTATATAATCTTTACACACTATCTGGGTGATGGACACAGTTATAACTTTGACTCAAACTGTACCAAAGCAACTCATGTAACTAAAATGTTTCTACCCCCATAATATTCTGAAATAAAAGATAAATAAATAAATAAATAAACAAATAGAATTTTTAAAAAATAAAAAAGTTTATATCATCTTGAGAAATTCACTTAGCTACTCAAGTCTTAATTTCTTCATTTGTAAAAATGATAATATTATCTTTAATTTTAAGTACATTGTAGGTGAAAAAATGTATAACATAAAATGTAAAATTATAGCAATAAAAAAATGTCCAAACATTGCTGGAGTGTTTAAAGTAAAATTTTAAATTCTTCACTCTGGAACGCATTGCTAGTTGTATTAGTCAGGATTCTTCCAAGAAAATGAAACCAATAGGATGTGTATATATAGACAGAATTGGCTCATGTGATCATAGAAACTGCCAAGTCCAAAATCTTCAGGAGAGACCAGCAGCAGGGAGACCCAAGGAAGAATTAATGTTGCAGTCTTGACTCCTAAGGCATTCCAGAGGTAGAATTTCCTCCTCTTTAGGGGACCCCAGTCTTTACTTCTAAGGTCTTCAATTGATTAGATGAGGTCTAATCAATTATTATGGAAGATAATCTGTATTACTCAAAGTCTACTGATTTAAAAGTTAACCACATCTTAAAAATACTTTCACAGTGACATCCAGATTTGTGTTTGACCAAATGACTGGGCACCACAGCCTACCCAAGTTAACACATAAAGTTAACCATCAGAGTCTAACCCTAGTCAACTTGGCCACCATACACTTCTCCTTAAACCACATTTATTCACAAAATAAAGACAAAAACAAGGTCATATATTCACTTAACATGATACAACTATTCTGACAACAACTGAAAATGCACTAATGCTTTCCCCAGAAAAATCTGTAAATTCCTTAGGTAATATTCACTCCTTTTGATATGCTGTAACTTAAATACTGTGAGTGATATGAACTTAATACATCTTATGTTATATGATAATAAGAGAGAAAACAAAAATAGCTGCCACATGCACGTGCACGTGCACATACACACACACACACGAAACAATAAGAAAGAAATACTGATAGCAATTGCAGTCCTCATTTCTGTAGTTGGTCACATTGTCATTGCTGTTTATAACTACATTTTCCCACAATCCATTCAACATTCTCTTTGCCCTTAGTAGGCACTTCAGCTGATTGTGGCTCTTTCTCTGGTAAGGCTAAGCAAATTTTCCTTCCAGAAGAGTTTAGGCCATTATTTGTCCTACTTAAATTTAGTTGTAGTTTTCTGTCAACTTTAATCACTGGACCTGGTAAGACTAAGAAATATCTTAAGAGATCTCCTATTCCAGACATGTTCTTTCTTACCTCCATTGAAAGTAGCAGTCCAGTTTCCCCTTTGTAATCAGGGTCAATCACCCAGACAGTATAATAAGTACCTTCTTTGTGTGTTAATTAAGATGTACATGGAACCCAAAGTGGCCAAGTAGCAGTTTTAACTTCCAGTTTAGTGGAATCATTGCTCTATCTCTTGGTGAAAGCATTCCTTGCATTGGAACTAAGACTTATAGAACAGCCAAGCATAATGTTATGGGGATAGGAAGCAAAAGTTTTGCTAGTGGGTCACGAGGGGTAACAGTGAGTGGTACAAGAAGGTGAAAGATCTCAACAAGGAGAATAACAAATCACTGATGATAGAAATCACAAATGGCACAAATAAATGGAAAACCATCCCATGCTCACGGATTGGAAGAATCAAAACTGTTAAAATGATCATACTGCCAAAAGCAATCTACAGATTCAATGTAATTTCTACAAAAATATCAGCATCATTTTTCACAGAATTAGAAAAAATAATTCTACAATTCATAAAGAACCAAAAAAGAGCCCAAAATAGCCAAAGAAATCCTAAGCAAAAAGAACAAAACTGGAGGCATCACAGTACCTGACTTCAAATTATGCAACAAGGCTGTAGTAACCAAAGCAGCATGATACTGGTATAAAAGTAGATGCGTAGATCAATCGACTAGAACAGAGAACCCAGAAATAAAACCATATACCTACAACAAATTTATCTTTGACAAAGCAGACGAAAACATACAGTAGGGAAGGGACACACTATTCAATACATGATGTTGGGAAAATTGGATAGCCATATGCAAAAGAATGAAACTGGATCCCTATCTTTCACCATATACAAAAATTAATTCGAGATGGATTAAAGACTTAAATATAAGACCTGAAATAATACAAATCCCAGAATAAAATCTAGGAAAAACTCTTCTGCCCAGGCAAAGAATTTTTAACTAAGACCTCATGGATGGAATTGGAAGACCCCAAAAGCAAGTGCAACAAAAACAAAAATAGACAAATGGTAGTTAATTAAACTAAAAGCTTTTGCATAGCAAAAGAAATAATCAAAAAAGTAAATAGATAATGTAGAGAATGTAAGAAAATATTCACAATCTATGTGTCCAACAAAGGAATAATATCCAGATTCTACAAGGAACTCAAACAGCTCATCAAGAAAAAAACAACCAATCCCATTTAAAAGTGGGCAAATGACATGAACAGGCATTTTTCAAACAAAGATGTACAAATGGCCAACAAACATATGAAAAAATGTTCAAAATCACCAATCATGAGAGAGAGTCAAATTAAAACAGTAATGAGATACCATCTGACTCCAATAAGAATGGCCATTATTAAAAAGTCAAAGAACAGTAGATGTTGGCACAGTTGCAGTGAAAAGGGAGCACTTATATACTGTTGGTGGGAATGTAAATTAGTACAATCTCCATGGAGATCAGTATGGAGATTTCTTAAAGAACTAAAAGTAGATTTACCAGTCAATCCTGCAATCTCATTACTGGATATATACCCAAAGGAAAAGAAATCAAATATCAAAAAGATATCTACACTCATATGTTTATTGCAGCATAATTCACCACAGCAAAGATATGGAATCAACTTAAATGCTCACCAACTCATGAATGGATAATGAAAATATGGCATACATATATATATATATATACGTATATATATGTATATATATCATGGAGTACTACTCAGCAATAAGAAAAAGTGAAATAATGTCTTTTGTAGCAACTTGGATGGAATTGGAGGACATTATCCTAAGTGAAATAATGCAGGAACAGAAAAATAAATGCTGCTTGTTCTCACTTACAAGTGAGAACTAAACTATGTCTACACAAGGACACATAGAGTGGTGTAATGGACATTGGAAACCCAAAAGGGTGGAGGGTGGGAGAGAAAAAAAAACGACCTATGGGGTACAATGTACCCTATTCAGGTGATGGGCACACTAAAAGCCCAGATTTCACCACTATACAATATGTATATGCAAGGAAATTCAACTTGTATCCCCTAAATCTATTAAATTTTTTAAAAAAAAACAGAAAAATATTGTGAGTAGTGCCACTCTCATGTACACTTCTTGATTCCTGAACTCATGAATTCTAGCTATGGGAGAAACAGCACTATATATTGGATACTGATTTAAAATATGTACAACCTTCTGGAAATCCTTGCCACAACCCAGTAAGATGTTGGCCCCTAGTTGGTACTGTACCTGAATCTTCAAAAGGCCATTCCATGTTCTATCAAGCCAGCTGCTTCAGCATAGTGGAAAACATTGTTAGAACAGTGAATTCAATGAGCACAGGTATATTGATGCACTGTATTTCCTAAGAAGTGAATTTCTTGATCACAAGCAATGCTGTGTGGAATACCATGGTGGTGGACAAGGCATTTTGGAAGTCACAGGTGGTAATTTTAGCAGACGCATTGGCTAAAGGGAAGGAAAATCTATATCCAGAGTAATTGTCTATTCCAATAAGAACAAAATGCTGACCCTTCCATAACGGAAGTGAACAAATGTAATCGTCCTGCCACCATATAGCCAGCTGATCGTTCCAAGGAATGTCACCATATCAGAAATTCAGTGTTGATCTTTCTGTTGGTAGAATTGTCACTTAGCAGTGGCTTTATCCAGGTCACCTTGATGAGTAGAAGCCCGTGTTGCTGAGCCCATGCATAACTACCATTTCTGCCACCATGGTCAATTCATTCATGAACTCATTGTCCAGGGAAAAAGGCTGATTAGTTGCCACCAAACAGGTCATCTTATCCACTTGATTATTAAGATCCTCCTCAACCGAGTTCATCCTTTGGTGAGCAGTCATATGGGACACAAATACCTTCATGTTTTTCTCCCATTCAGAGAATTATATCTACATACCTCTTCCCCAGACCTCCTTGTTTTCAATTTCCTAATCAGGTTTCTTTCAAGTCCTTAATCATCTGGCCAAACCATTGGCTACGGCCCATGAATCCATATACAATCACATATATGGCCATTTCTCCTTCCAAGCAAAATGAACAACCAGATACACTGCTCAAATTTCTGCCCACTGGGAAGATTTTTATTCATCTGTCTCCTTCAGGGATGTCCTAGAAAAGGACTTTAGTGCTACATCTGTCCCCTTTTGGGTGGAGTGTGAATATCATGCAGAACCATCTGTTAACCAGGCTCTAGTCTTCTCTGCTTGTGTCAAATGATTATAGGTAACTCCCCCATGTAGTGGAGTCTGGGAGAGAGAAGGCAGTATTGCAGGAGTGGGGACCTTAAACGTTTGGGCTACTTCTTCATGTAACTTATTTATGCCTTTGGGCATAAATCCCATATACATTAGCTGTGTTTGATGACAAGGTGCTGCTATGCACACTCCACTTTATGGCTTGGTGGGCGCAGTTCATGAGGGGCAGCTTAAATTCCAATCCTCCTAAGGCTATGGATCCTTTTCTCTACTGTATACAAAGGCAGTTATGCCATTTCTGCTCATTTACTGTAGGTTACGTTTTGGTTCATGTTTCAGTCAATCAACCAAACACACTGTTAGAGGTTTTTCTAACCCCCTCACCAAGCAGCAAAATTAAATCCAGAATCTCTACTTCGTGGACTCATATCAACAAATTTGCCCTGATCCAATTTTATGTTCCTTCCGCCAATATCCCACAACCTTAATATCCATTCTAACACATATTCTCTATATTTTTGTCTGTCTAAATTGAATAAATTAAAAAAATTTTTTGGGAGTGAAGCATACCTTCTCATGATCACACTTTATAACTGTCTTAATCTGTTTGGGCTGCAATAACAAAATATCTTAGACTGAATAGCTTATAAATTTAAATGTATTGCTTACTGTTCTGGAGGCTGTGAAGTCCAAGATAAAGCTGTCAGCAGATTTGGTGTCTGGTGAGGGCCTTCCTCCTGGTTCATACAATGCCACCTTCTCACTATATCCTCACATGATGGAAGGAGGAAGGTCTGGAGCCTGTTTTATAAAAGCACTAATGCCATTCATGAGGGCTTTGCTGCCTTAATCCTTCTATGATTTTTGAGTCATTTATGTAGTGCTTGAGCTGAGAATTCAAATCCTTGGGCTCCTTTTCTTTCCCTACTTTTTCCAGGTAAATTAGGAGCAACCAGCCAATTTCCCTATACTGATTAATTTGCCAAAAATGTTCTAGGGTATCAAATACATGGTCACCCAAAAACTTGCCTCTTATAAGTATTTGATTAGGAATATCTAATGATGATATTTTACATATCTTCATTAGCACATCACATCATGTATTATCAGTGCTCTCTTTGATACTAGAAATAGTGCCTTTAAATCTAATCAGATTACAGAACTGAGTCCAGAAATCCCAGAGCCAATGCAGAAAACTCATCCTTAAGATTCAGTTTTTCTAGAATTAATATCAGTGCTAAAATCTGTATGAGTCAGAATTTTCCAGAGAGAACCAACAGGATGAATATATAGATATAAAGAGAGTGTTATTTCAAGGAATTGACGCATGTGATTATAGACATTGGAAAGTCCAAAATCTTCAGGGCAAGCTAGCAGGATGGAGACCCAGAGAAGAGTTGATGTTGCCATCTTGAGTCCTAAGGCAGTCCAGAGGCAGAATTTCTGCCTCTTCAGGGGACCTCAGTCTTTTTCTCTTAAAGTCTTCAACTGATTTGATGAAGCCCACCCATATTACAGAGGGTAATCTACCTTACTCAGATTTTACTGATTTAAATGTTAATCACATCTAAAAAATAAACCTTCGCAATAACACTTAGATTTGTGTTTGGCCAAATGACTAGGCACCATAGCCTAGCCAAGTTGACACATAAAGTTAACCATCATCCTACCCAACATCTATTTTTCTTTTCTTTTCTTTCTTTTCCTTCTTTTTTCCTTACCAAGAGAACCTAGATTTTGTTAAAAGCAGGCATAAGCTGAACCAAAACAATTATGTCTCCCAGCCTCTCTTCTATTTACAGCCAACGAGATTTTAGCAGAAATCTCAGATTATAAACTTCAAAAAAGGTCTTTAAAAGTGTGCAGAATCAGTTGCCATATAATTTTGTAATTTTTCCTTACCCTTCTTCATGCCAGGGGTGCATAAACTATGTTTATGGGAATGTGGGAGGAAGAAGGAGGAACTATCTTCTGAAACACAAAATGACAACATTCAGAATGAATGCCTTACACAAAGTATGGCAGAGCAGAAAAATAGAAGGAGTGTATGGCCCTGAGGTCAGAGTGCACCCACTATACCACCTCTAGATTATTAATTTCTGGTCTTCTTCAATGTGAGAAAAATTAAATCTCTATTTCATTGGCCTCTGTAATAAGGTCTCCTGATACACAGCCGACCTCCGCTGGACACTGGACAATTTCATTGACAGCTTTAATAGTTTATTTTTTAATATTGGCCAGATAAGTTTTTTCTCTTCTCTTTGGAGAAATGCATAATTACCTTATAATTGGGGTTTTATTATATCTAGAAATACATCCTAGCTTTTATACAGATAATGTTAACATTTTCTTCAAATGGTTGTTGTAAAGATTAGTTATAAAAATGTAAAGTTGCTGTTATAAAATAAATCTCTTGTAAAAAGTTATGAACAGTTTTAAATATTTATAAATAAAACAGAAGTTAATTTATATTTGTTCAATATCTCCCACTACATGATTGGACCAGGATGGGGATTCAGGTTCTCTTGTATTCACTTCAGTGCTATCTTCATTTGTTACACTAATGACATAAGTATTAAGGCTCTTCAGGATCTTATATGTCTTAGATAAATGATAACCAGATAGCTAGATCACAAAAACAAGAGAGCAGGAGGAAAGAAACAGAGAGGGAGACAGAAAGAATGAAGAAATTATTAATATAGAATTTACTCAAACAAAATTTTATTTAATCTCAGAGATATAAAACTCACTTTCCCTATCCCAAAAAGTTTCCTAAAAATAACTCTTTTGAAACCAAAAAGTAATCTTTGAAATCGTGGGTTTGTTTTTTTTTGTTTGTTTGTTTTTCAAGGGGAAGATTTGTCTCATTGTGGTTTCGTTTCATGTGTGTGTATTTTAGCAATCTGTCTCTTACAACTTGTAGTATAGGTCAGGCACTCTGGAATAAATACTGTGGATTTTTTTGCTAGTAGTGTCCCAGAAATATCACTTTGCGAGAAGTATTAAACTAAGTCCCATGGGAAGTTTTGTTCTTAAATTATTATTATAGAAGTATATAGAATTCTAGAATATTAGAAGTCATTTCATCAAGTTGCTCTATTCCCAGGAATCCTAGATTCCACAATATTAGAAGGATGTCATAGGTCCTACCTCCTTGACACTTTTCTCATAATATGCATGAAACTTTAACTCACATGGAAAACTGCTAGCTCTCTTAAATGTGAGAATTAGATAAGGTCATACCTGACATGAAGAAGTCATCCTTGAGCAAAAGGGAATATAAATAACTCTCTAGAAGAAAGATGAAAAAGCCAGAACAAATTTTTATATCCACAGGAAGGTCCTGCTAAATCCAAGTTAAATTAACAGAAATATTTCCCTTAGTAAGTCGAGCAAACATGCCACATAAGGTGCCATTTCCTCTTCTGCCCTCTGGGATTCTGAATAAGGATGGGCCAGGAAAGAAAGAATTAGAATTAAAAAAAAAAAGAAATAAAGAATTGGAATAATGGGGTGTACACACAGCAGCTAGAGTGAGAATTTTAAAGTAAAATATCGTGTCAGATGTCTGCTTGAAGCCTTGTCAATGACTTCTCATTTTACCTCAAGTAAAAGCCAAAATGTTTACAATGCTTAAAAGGGTCTCACTCTCACAGGATTTACCCCCGATCTTCATTATATCACTGACCTCACTTCTTGGCCCAGTTGGTTATTGCTGCAAAGCAAATAACCACAAAACTGTTTCTAAACAACACTTCCGTAGTTCTCATGAATCTAATGGTCAGCTGTGCAGTGTCTGCTGTCAGGGGTTGGTCACACAGGCCTGTCTGGTCTAGGATGGCCTCAAGTGGGTGACTCAGCTCTGCTCTGTGTGGTCTTTCCTCCTCCCTCAGGCCAGCCTGGGCTTGTGCCATGCAGAGGCAGGGTTCCAAGAGAAAAAGACTTTTACCAGCCACATCATTTCGGCTGCTATGTCATCGTCTAAAGCAAGTCTGACAGCCCAACCTAGAGTCAGTATTGAGGAGCACTACCAAAGGATATGGAGAGAGGAAGGCTTGAATTATTGGAAGGCTTTGATGAAATCAATCATTCACACTTTTTACACTTTTACTACTTTCTTTTGCTCTCAGTGCCCCACCTACACTGACGTCCTTGCTATTCTTTTAGCACAACACACCCATGCCTGCATTAGGACCTTAACTTAGCTGTTACTTCTGCCAGAAATGTTCTTCCCTAGATACTGACTTAGATATTGACATCATCACTTCTTTCAAGTTTTTTTCTAACCTCTCTTTCTTGATGAACCCTCTTCGCCTACCCTATTTAATAAGGCAATCTGTCACAATTCCCCTACTTGTTCTATTTTTCTTTATTCTGTAACACGCATGAATTTCTAACATAATGTTGTGGGGGGGTTTGTGTTTCATATATATATATATATATATATATATATATATATAGATGTTTTTTAGGCATTATGGTTTCGTTTGTTTCTTATCTCTCTCCTCAGTAAAATATAAGCCGTGACCTTTGCTTATATTATTTAATGATGTATCCCAAGCCGTTAATAGAATGTCTGGAGCATAGTAGGCTTCAATACATATTTGTTACATATATTAACATACTCAGATTTCTGCCTTTGTAACTTAAATATAAGAAATATGAACTTTGTGCATACATCACAAAATGTATAACAATCAGGAAATGAATACAGAATAGACTATAATAAATATATAACTCTGCTTAGAAATTTCAAAGTCTCCCAAAACATACAGCCTCAGTAGTGGAGGGAATCACAGAAGGTGCAAGCCTAGGAGATGGAAGCCAAAAAAAGAAATCATTTTTATCCAACCTCCTTATTCTACTAATGAAGTTAAGTGCATTGAAGAATGTTGAAAAGTCAGCTAGTGGCAAAACTAGGATTAGAACTAAATCGTCTAATTACCAACACTATGTTCTTTTCACTTTCTCACATTGACAAAATCACCGCTCAGACAGAATTTATAACATTCAAATAAAAGTGTGAAAGAAGAAATTTCCAATGTTATTGAGTAATTAAAAACATAGGGCTTTGAAAATTAAGCTTGAAGTTTCTAAGTTCACCAAATTGAAATCCAATAGGCTGTGATATTTGTTTCTTAAAAAGAGCAGAAATGACTGCAGTTTAGCTTCTCTGGATGTAAAACTTATAGAAGAGAGAGACACCTTACTGAATCTAACTTTATAATCTTACTGAGCTAAATTATTGGCCTTTGTCAGTCCATGGGAATTTCATTTTTAGAATCAAAATAAGCATGGTAAAAACTACTCTGAGAAAGGGAAAGATTGTATCAACAATGATGTGAAGGAAGTAGAAGTTGTCACTAAAAGATTTCTCTTTAGTCTACTTTTCTATTGAATATTTTCAAAGAACTTTTTTCCCCCTAGTTAAACAACGAGGGAATTAATTTAGCTCAGAGAAAAGCATCTAATAATTGTTGTTATGCTTCTACAGACTGAATTTTGCCAGTAGAGTGTAATTATCCCACAGAGTTTTATAGGATAAGAATCTGGGTCAGTGTTTTAAAGTACTGGCCTCTCCTAACAACAAAGTAATGCGATACTCCCTCATTGCTGAAACTGAAGACCAGGAAGTTAATAATTTTGTGGCAAAGTTTATAATTTTCTTTCCCAGACATTTTATTCTCTTTGTCTTGTGACTTCTCTTCCCCCTTCAATGTTATGGCTAATTGAGATATATTTCTATCTGATGAAGACTGAATGAATCTTCCCTGGTGAAAATTTTATACACTTATAGCTATTAATGTCCATTTATTCAATTTCCATTTCACTGGTAATGAATTAGTTATTAGGCTTTCTATATGAATCGGTGACCGAAAGTTCATAAAACTAATCATTTAAAGGTCAATGTTTATATAGTTTTAAAAAATAGAATCTAGACAGTCAGTTTAATTCCCTGCTTTGCATTAATTAAGGAAATATTCCTACACTCGGCGACCACTGGAAGTCTATTCTTTAAAATAAAATTAGAATTTTAGCACTACCTGCAAATTCTCTCACATTGAAAGTTAATTACATTATCATTAAACTGATTTGTTGAAGCTTGAAATGATACGTTTTAGTAAGAAGACATTAAAAATGTTACAAACTCTGGCATCAGACTATTTCCATTTTCAAGCCAAACGTTGCCTCATTTATTCAATATAATTCAGTTAATTATTGAAATGGCAGGATTCTTTACCCCTGTTATTGTACGAGCATGTGAAATTGTCTCTTTGAGAGTAAAGAAATAGTTTAAGACAATTATTTTCTAAAGTTTAGGAACTAGCGAAATCCTCCTTTTTTTCCCACTAGCAAGCATTTTTATCTGAAAAACTCTGCTTCCATTCCAGATACTTCAAATGTTATTTAAATGCAAATAGTATCCTGAAATATGTTCCTTCAACGTACAATTCTCAACTGGAGACATAAGCAGTTTTAAAAAAAGAAAGAAAAAATCTGACATGCAGTTTATTATCTGGGGGTTTGCTCAGTTCATGACCTTCTTGGACCTACTTTAATTCAAATATATTTTATACAATATAAATAAAAATAATGTATTATATAAAAAGGAAAGCAGATGCAATGACACATCAAGTTGCCAAAAATATGAACATGGTTTTATTCTCAGCTTTTTGACAAGTTTTTACTTGACAAAGAGTCACAAGGAGTTATCAGTAACATTCCAGTAAGATGCAAAAAAAATTGCAGAAGATTGCAGTGACTTCTCAGGAAAGAAAACAGTTTCTAACATCCTTGAATCATGTATGAATCATGCATATAAAGATGCTAAAATTTTGTTAAGACTTTGAAAGATGAAAAGTCCTTCTCACCATCATATTTTCTTTGGGGCTGGACAATAAAAAAGATCTATATTTAATATAAAAATCTTCCTAAATTCACATATCAAATTCCTAAATTATCTAACTTCTTAGTTCTTACCAAAAAAAAGTGTTAAATAAAAACTCTTTCTTCCCTTTAATAGAGTAAATTGTTCTAAAAGTAAATACAATAATAAAAATATGCCAGCATAACCAAATTGGCCTACAGCTTTGCCTCTAAAATTTAAAAGAAACCTTAGCAACATGAGAAAATATTAGGAGTTCTGAGTTTGTGTTCTCTGTATCTCCCTATTTCTATGGTCTGGAACTGAAAATGCTAAGATGAACATTTGCAGACTAGAAACATGGAACATATTTCTATTCCAAAAGGACAGTAACCAAAAGTATATCTTTGAAAAATAGAAGTCTACAAACCTGGGTCATCTGGTCAACCTTGCCTTGAGGCATTTCACACAGAATGCAATTTATTCTATAAATTGAATAACAGCCTCACAAGAGAATAATATTATAAAAATAGACAATACCCCTGCCCTGTAGGACCTCAATATTTCTTGCTGCCAAATAAGGGAACGTACTCAAAGAGAGAACAGAAACCCATAACTGGAGTGGAAAATAATTTTTAAGGTATGTATTTCTCTACAAATGAGTAGCAAGAAACCAGAGAGAAAGAAAATCAACTCAACAATCTGTTTAATGAGCAACATGCGAACTATATAAATTGCGATGATCTCGAGGACAAAAAGCTTACCCGTTTCATAAGAAAGGGGACCTGGTGCTCAAGATCTTTAGGACAATAAAGATACGAATGAATACTTGAGAATTTTCACAGTATTTTTTTTCATATTTTTGAAAAGGAAGTTTAGTGGCTTGCAACACTAGAAAAAACAATTAGCAAGTTAAAGAGTATTTTCCATTCATTGGTCTTGATAGTACTCGCAATAATGGTGACCTAAGACTCCACAGTAGACTTAATAATTATAAAATTTCATTACTTTAAATAATAACAACAATTAATATTTATTAAATGTATACCATGGGTTGGGTGGGTGTTTTTCTAAGTACTTTATATTTTTAGCTCATGTAAATCCTCTCAAAACAAGTTATTATCTTGCTCATTTTATAGATGAAATAATAAAGTACTGAGAATTTAATTGATTTACCCAAATCACACAGCTGGTACTATTAGAGGTGATATTAAATCCACTTAGTGTGACTCCCAGGCCCACCTACTTAAAGACACCACCCCACGATTCATTACACCTCAGGAAGCTTGAAGTCAAAGGAAATTAGATAATAGTAACAGAAACCTAAAATAGATTTTAACTTTTATAGTTAATTTCATTTATTTTTTTCCTTTCTGATCTCTTACATTATCGTTTCTTCTATTATATTTTAAGCTCAGAAAATAGTTTTGCCATGAAAAGACTGGACAAATGTTCATTTTAATTGAGACCATAAATGACACTACTAAATATCCAACATCTTCCTTTTTTCCGATCGCTTTCTTGCCTATATTTTGGGCAGTCCTTCTGGATCCAGAACCATACTAAAGATGACTGCAATTACTTGGCCATGGGCCTGGGATCCTGACTCATTCTTGCCAAGCTGAGAACTGTATCCCCCCATCCTCCACACACATCCACAGTCTCTTTGTGGGGTGCATACCAATCAGGGAAGATGTCTTAGAAGTATATAAGAAACATTTGGCTGACTAGATGGCCCATTGCCCCATCACACCAGCCTTATCCCATTACTTCTCAACATGGAAGCAGAACAAGAAAATTTTACCTTATGAAACCCAGCCTAACTGGGTGCCCTATGCCTGCTGCAGTGTGGAAGATGGACAGCTACCGAAGCCCAGCTTGTTCATCTCTCCCCATCAACATGTGTTACTGAGAAATCACGTGAGCTAACGCAAATTATAAACGTTAGGATAACTTTCTCCAATTTTGTAATGATACTTTTTTCACTCTTGACAAATACCATAAATGTAGTACAAAGCAACCAAAAAAAGAAGGAAGAAGATATTTTGTATTAGTGTATGAGTGCGTGTACTGTGTTTGTTATAATATCTCCTTGGGAGAGAGGGTGAAGTGAGGGAAAGACATTAGAATAAAGCTATTTAGAAGAACATGTATTTAGCTAAGAAGGAAATGAAAAGTACTACTAAATCTAACACTCAAGTAGATAAAGCTTAGACCATCTTCACAGGAAATAAATGAATAGTGCTAATAGCTGGATCCAATTTATAAGGCACTAAACGGATATTATAAGAGGAAGGGAGATAATTAATCTTCAGCTAGAACAATGAAAGATCAGCTGTGGTATTATCACAGTGCCACATTACAAGACTCTGAAGGTGCTTTGCTTTCCAATATGTTAATCAAAGACTATCCAGAATTAGGATGTTTAATTATTTGCAACGATACTTAGTATTTTTATCTCTGCATGAAGTCACTGATTACTGTACATCAGAAGTTTTCCTTTTTCATCTACTACATTGAGACTATAACAGCAATATTAATAGTTTCCGCATATAGAAATGAATATGATTGATTTCAAAATTGTTTACCAAAGCTGTAGTTTTCATAATTATTTAATAGAATAAATATTTCATTTCAAATTGATTTCACAAAGCTATGGTTTTTGGTGATTCTTTAAATATTTGGTCTATATTTTTAAAATCTTAGAATTTACAGCTTTATTCTGCTTTCAGTTGATTCAAATAAAAAAATTAAAGTTACAATAGTTGTAGGCAGGAAAAGATGTCCCAAGATTAATTCCATTTTGCAGGAAGTTATTTCAAACATGTACAACATTGGGCATAAATGACAGTTTTATATAATCTATACAATCCATACAATCTTTACAAGCGCATAAAATAGAATGGGGGAGTGGAAGGTCACAACATCAATTCAAGGGCATTCTTTACCTTGCAATATTTAACAAGTTTATTTTTAGATGCTTTGTAGATAAACCTCTACCATCATAAAAGTGACATCATCATCAAAGTGAAATTTTTTGGCCATTTTCCAGTGAACAAGTTTTAAAACAGAGGTGTCATTGTTGATTTTTTTCCTGCTCTTCGTATACACACAACTTTCCATGCAGTTTCAAAAGACTATCTCTAAAGTGTCTAATGTATTCCACTCCTTTCTATTACCTTGACTATGCCCTCTGGTTATTTCACGAGTATAATCATTCACCTTTTAACTGTCCCTCCAATTCCAATCTTTTCTTCTCTGACATAGTTATTTTACAAGAATCAAGAAGTTTTACCATACACAGATTGATCGTACCACATTTTTATCCATAAATCTTCTAAGTTTTCCCTTTACCCTGGAGATAATGCCCAAACTTCTTAGTATAAGTTCTTGTACTTGCCAGGGCTTGCCTTGCACTAGCCCCACTTACTTACCCAGTTGTATCTCCTATGACTTTCTCTCACGTGTACTTTCAGTCAAACTACCACATGTTTCTAGAAAAACCCTGCAGATGTTTGCCTTTACTCATACTGCTTTATTCATAGAACTCTTTACTCCTCTCTACCGTATTACGCTTGAAAAATTCACACTACACTTTCAAGACCCAAAGTAAAGCTCTTTGCCTGATTCTTACTACTCTCCCCAGAGTTAGTCCCTTATCTGAAATACCTCCTTATCTGTGTTCTTATCAAATGGCCTTATAATAACTTTATATGCCTGCTCCCTAGCTTTTGTAGGCCGCAAAACAAAGTCTTTAACACATTGTAGATGCTCAATAAAATACATGCCACATTATTTAATTAATTCTTCCTTATTACTAGATCAGCATGCAGCAAACATTCACAAACTCAGTTCCCAGAGATCTTTCACTTTGTACTCACATGCCCACCGCTAGCAGGCCCACTGTTCTCCCATTCTTCTCCCATAATAGCTCTATTGTAATCCATAATTTTATTTAATAAAAGTAAATGGAGTAATGGTATGTTAAAAATATAAAGAGAAAAGGTCACTAATTTTAAGAAGTGATTGTTAGAATACAATCCTCCTTGATTCTTTGTCATTTCTGCATATCTTTCAAACAAAGGCACTTACTGTCCTTTTGTTGTAAACTACCTTTTCAAGCATGCTTGCATAGAGAACAGCCTTGAAAGATAGTATCTCCCTTCAGAGAAGAAGGCACATTTGTTAATTGTCCAGTGTAAAGAAGATCATGCCTTCCTCCAGGGCACAGGTTGGTCAGATTTGCTTGGAGCCCTTTATAAAGTATTCAGGTTCCTGAAGTTCAGTGTTCTTTGGGTGTGACATAAATCACCCCCATAGGACTTTGGGGAAGGGGGAGGAAGGTGAACCATTGTGAACGTGAAGTTCATATTTCCTGCTAAGTGTCCCCTACTGTTCATGTTTCCTGGTAAGTGTCCCCTAACTATTCATGAATGTTTAGAGGCTGAGTGACTGTTGAGAAGTAGAATTGAATTGAGCTACCCCAATAGCGATGTGGCTGTTGGTCACTCTCCTGCCTTCTCTTCCAGGCAAGAGGAAGTAAGAATGTTATCATGACATTGGTGCAGCAAGCATCGCAGCCCTGCTTGAGAAGCAATGTGGCTGTAGCTGTGAATCAGGGACTCCCCAGAGCTAAAATAGATGGTGTCAGTAATAATGATCCTGCCACCTGATGTAGGCATTGGGTAGATCAAAACATTAAAGGTTTTTTCAGTTAAGCCATGTGCTCAGCTAAAGTCAGTTTCAGCTCCACTCGAAACCAAAAGTAAATGTGCCATGCCCCATCGTGTGGGTTCATTCTATCCCTCCATGTGCTCCATCTCTCCCTCCCCTCTTTACCCTAACCTCAGTGTCTTTAGGGAGAAAGATAATTAGGGGTAGCATGAGGTTTGCCTATCTGCAAGAGGTATCCAAAACAAAATGTACCTGCCTAAATACATTGGGAAACTTCAAGGACAGAAGAGACTAAAACTAAACTATAACTGTGTTTGATACACACACCCAAGGCACGATCCCACCCAGTCCTGCAGGGAAAGGAGATGGCCAAATTCAACTGCTGATGTTTGGACAGGGTTTACAGTGAGGGAGGGAAACTAATGTAACTTTGTAGATGGAGCCTTTGGGGCCAATTCAATGGACTGTTATTGATGCTCTACAACTGAATGCATAGTAGAAT
The DNA here is from genome assembly GCA_963574695.1 of Propithecus perrieri. Taxonomy (NCBI): domain Eukaryota; kingdom Metazoa; phylum Chordata; class Mammalia; order Primates; family Indriidae; genus Propithecus; species Propithecus perrieri. The sequence continues at coordinate 32,262 of CAUYRB010059046.1, forward strand.
TAATGTGTTCTTGTTTGTACTTCTCCACCCTGTAAGTGCCATAAGGACTTCACCCAATCAAGGAAGAGTCACAGTAGAGAAATGTTAGTGGGACAAACTCCCCTGCAATTTTCTATGAGTAGGTAGGTCAGAAATTAGCGTACGTGCCTCTACCCTCTAATGTCCAAAGCTTTCACTATATGGATGATAGCTCACAGACTGGCAAGTGAGAAACCCCAGTCTCAATGGCCCTTAATGCAGTGTTATCATACCTTTTCAGGAGGAGTGGCTGATGAACCCTAATAAGTACATGGGGGCTTGCACCCCAAGTACTTTCTTGGGACTATTTAGTTAGACTCACAATGCTTAGTGCCTCTGGAAATCAAAGAAAAACTGCTGTCTTTTTGAAATCCCTAGGACCAAAAAGGGAGCCCAGCACATTATTGACACTTTGAGTATTAGAGACAGTATTGTCTCACTTGGGCATTTTGCTTAATTCATTATATCAACTAATCCACAAGTCAGCACACTTTGGGTGGGGCTCAGAACAATAGGTTGTATTGGAACCTGTCCAGCCAGCTATAGAACTCTCTCTACCTTTGTAGCCCCTCAACAATAATGTCCTCTTTGAGCTATGAGCCACAAATCTCTGTGACTGATTAGTTTGTGTATTAGAGACTGTGCAAAAGAAAGCAGCCTCCACACAGTGGAGCCCCTTGTGATTCTGGACTTGTTGCCTCTTTGATACAGCTACTAGGTATATTTTTTATAAAATGCTGCTTTCAGCTTGCCAGTGAGATTTTGCCAAAAATTAATGCCTAACCTAGAAAAATTAATGCCTAATCCTGGGAAGCTTTATGATTCTCTGACCTGTTATTCCAATTTTGAGGTGGGTCAATTTGTACTCAATAGCTAGGAAGATCAGAAAGGGCCAACAAGCCTCATCTGTCAAGTGGAAATGGCATATTCAATAAAGCAGTAGGCCTGGCTCCAGTGATATCTCAGCTCTACATACGAAAATAGCAACTCTCTACCACTGGGTGAAACTTTATCTCTCATTCCAATCCTGTAGCAAAGCCACTGACTCAGTAAGCTCTATACTCACAGAGAATCCACTAAAAGCCTGGTCCTGATTCACTGATAGGTCTGGTTCAGCTAGGCTGAATCCAATAATATCCACTGGGCTGCTGAAGCTATCCGATCTCAGTACCAGGTATACAGAATTAAAAATGGACAAGGTTACTCTGCTCAGTGGGCAGAACTCAATGCCATTCTCATAGCTCTGGCAAGTACATTCCTTGATGAACCGTAACATTTCTATTTCTTCTGACTCTACTGTTGCATGTGGCCTACTTATTTTGTCATTTGGCAAACTAAGACTGGCAGATTAAAGAAACCCCCTCTGTAGGACTACAAACTATGGAAACAAACGGCAGCTACTTACCAAAGTGTCTGGGTACTCAAATAGATGCCCAGAACAAAGGCCCATTCTCTGATGAGACTGACTGCATGAAGACTGCTGATCGATACACACAATCCAGATCAAAATTTGTGCCTGGATCCATGATCATTCACCATCATAGAGATGTATCCATCATCATAGATTTGACACAAAGTAAATGACTTTATATTTCTGATACAAAAGCTACCATTGCATGCCAGATTTATGACTCTTGCTAAAACATTGACTGTCTTATGCTGAGGAAGGCCGTATTGTACAGGGTGCTGCTCCCATCCACTCCTATAGATGGACTACACTCAACTTCATCTCAGAGCTGTCAGTGTTGTCTCACCACTGTTGGCAGACTTCTCTGTAACAGACTTGTTGCTGCAGTCTACTCTGGCTACCATGTTCTGGCTTTTGAAATTCACGAGTCATTGTGATATTACCAGGCAGTCTACAGACTGCCTTCACTTCTGCCACCAGCTGCAGGGTCAGGGGTCCCCAAGATAACCCTTAGGGTCAATAATTCACTAAAAGGATTCACAGAATTCACTGAAAGCTGTTATACACACGTTATAATTCATTACAGGGAAAACATACATATTCAAATCAGCCAAGGGAAGAATTGAATAGGACAAAGTTCAAGAAAGTTCCAAACATGGAGCTTCCAGTTGTCCTCTCCCTACAGGTTTATGGACAGTGTAAGTTTCCCAGAATCAATGTTACAGTGTACACAGTTATTGTCAACCATCCTAGCTTTGGTATTCAGAGTTTTCATTGGAGCTTGACCACAGAAATCTGGTTGGCCACCTACATGGCTGACCTCAGCCTCCAGCCCTTCAGGAGATGAACTAAATCTTAGGTTGGTTATCCCTCTCCAAATGACTCTAACTGTGATTTGACTGTCATTTCTCTTAACTTTCTCAAAATGTCTATCAGAAAGAGAATTGAATGACTCTAACTCCCAAAATACCTATGGATGTTTTCTCCACCTCAATTTCCAGACATTCACTAGGGCATAGGAATGCCACCCAACATACAGTGTGGGAAAACTGGTGGTTTCTCTAAAAATAAGGAATATACTTAATTATTCAAACTGAACTTGGAACCTTAAAGCCTACAATCCAGCAAGGAGACTACATTGGAAGCACTTTCAGGCTGTGCCCAAGACTGATGTAGGCAACATCAATTGTGAACACTACTTTCTTTCCAGGGGCCCTATCAGTATTCTATTTTTCATATGGAAGGCAGGCATTAACATGGCCCCCTCCTAAAAGCATGAAGGTTTGTACATTAGTGGTGGTACATTAAGGAATCCCCACCACTTCAACCCAGGAAGGCATTCAGGTCAGCCTGGACTCATAGCCCAGGGTTGATATGAATGAGAGAACTGTCCTAGACTTCTTGCTTGCAGGACAAGGTGGAGGTGGATAATATCTAATACATCTTTCTGCACCTGCCTTAATTCCTCAAGCCAACTGCAAGAAAATTCAACACAGAAATTTAAGGAGAAATCATCTGGCTTTCTAAGAGATACCTTTATAGCTCACAAAGGGATGGTTGAGGTGAGCAGTGCATGTTGGCCCTTCTGCTTGGAATCTTGTTGGTAATAGCTTTAATTAAATGCTGTGTAACACAAACGATACAGATTTGGTCCCAGTTTCTATCAGCCAGATTAGTTAACTATAATGTTATACTCTTGGAAATATCCACCATAGCAAAGACAATGTAGAAACAAGGGATGCAACTATTTGGAGATTATTCCCCACAGATATCTCACATTTCTGCACATTTTGTGATCGAGGACACTAACCACATTTTGCTCTGGACTCTTTTCAAGGATATCTGTATAGCAAATAGCCTTGGCAGATGAAGATTGTATGTTTCCCTCTGAGATAAACCAACTCTCTAGTATAATACAGTATCTCTCTAGAGGGAGAAGAATAGACAGGTCTGCTTGTAGCTCATTGTAAAATATCAGGGTTCCCTATGCTTTTAGTTCCTCAGCTACATCCTGTGCATGTAATGACCATAAACCTACTACATGATCAGCATCCACCAGAGCCCGTGTGCCTCTCTGCACCATGAGAACTGGGGGCAAAAGGAACTGATGCACACATGAAGCTCATACTTCTTGCTGTGCTGTGAGTAAAAGTCCACATCTCTGACACAGGAGTCTCATGTGTTCTGCCAGAATTCATAAAGCAGGTTAACTCATTAGCTTATAAGTAGAGTAAAATCTCAAATCTTTATAAATCTTGATAGTGATCAACATTTCCAAAGCAAATCTGTATTAGCTGTCATGGGGAGTGGGTGGAAACCTGGAATAAGTAAAAAAAAAGCTGCAGATGCTTTCCAAAGATTTTCATGGTTAATTTATGCACTTTTTCCCTTAATGGACAAATTTCCCCTCTCCATTAACTAGAGACAATATGCAAAAACGCAGTTCTCACTATCTAGCCTTTAACTGAGAAAAAATGTATATAAATATTTCTTTACTTAATTTGCAACTTAGATAGGCATAGTTTCATCTCACAGTTGTTATTTGGGAAATTAATATTTTTCAATAAATATTAATACACTAAATATTATAATATCAATTATTTTAGGAAAATACTTTGTAGAAGTTATCATTAGAGTGGGATTGTAATTCTTAGTCTATTACTTTGCCAAATGAGCTGTACAAAATATGTGTCTATAATGAATCATTCGCCCAATTCCAGAAATACTAGAAAAGGAAATACTACAAGCAGGATGGAGTCCCATAACAGTTATATTGAACCTCATGAGTGCTTTATATGTTTGCATTATTGACAAATATGTGATCATTTAAATTGTTCTACATATATGCCTGTTTTGAGGGTATGAATATGCCCATATAGAATATGAGCAATTAAAGGCTGTTCTGCTTTAGAGTCATCAATACAATTATTTATAAAACTTTGGTAATTTGAATCTTTTCCATGATTGCTGCCAGTTTAAAATATACTTCATCCTTTTGTAATGGATAGCAGGTATATGCATTCTGGGACATCTAAGTTATAAAAGCCCAGAGGGGACATAGGCCTTGGGAACAGCTGTTTTTGGGGCCTGACTTCTTGTAAATATTAAATCTAATTCTTCCCAATTACAGCCAGACATATGGATGTAATACTAGTAGGAGCATCTTATGTAAAAATATCAATATAGTTAATATATTTGGGTTCATTTCAAGTTCATAGTTAGAAAAATGCAAGGATAAGAATTCAAATTTTTAGTGTCTGCTATTGGCAAACATCCAAGTAGATAATTCAGTTAGTTGCTGTTTTCATATAAAATAAATCTTATAACTGATTCTTATTGCTATATAACAGAGTCAGAAATATTTCACAAATATTTAAAGAATATTTAGATGATAGAAATAATCTGTCCTCGTATACAATCTTATTATATGCTTATGTTAATTATTTTAATTAAACTACATTATAATATTATTTCACTTCCTATACACCTGTTGAATTTATATTTATTCAAAAATAATGATAATATTTAAAATCAGAATTTTTAAACATCATATGTTATAAATTTCTTAAGTATTATTTTGTCATACATTATACTTGCATTCTTATTAAATATCAGCTTTTTTCATTACAATTGATGAATTTTTAAGCACAAATTATGTGTCACCAAATGTTACTATGTTTGTAATAGGCTTCATAAGGTAAAATGCAAAACTCAGCCTTGGTTAATGAGTACCTACTTGTGAAGTCAATAGTTTAGTGATTTCATCATTCTTGACCTAATGATAGATAAATCTATTGGGTCCCTAAACTTCCTAAAAAAGTGAAAAACAAGGAAAAGAGGAAGAGAGTGGGGAGGGAGGGGGAAAAGGAGGGGAGAGGAGCTAAAGAAACAAGAGGAAGGGAAGGAAGGGAAAAAGGAAGAGAAGGAAGGATGGAGTGAGGAAAACAAGGAAGGAAGGAAGGGAAAAAAGGAAGGAAAGAAGGGAGGAGGGAGAAAGGAAGAAAGGAAGGGAGGGAGAAAGAAAGAGAGAAGAAAAAGAATTAAAGAAATACAAAAATGCTATAAACAGTCATTCACCAAATAGGGCTTTTTATTTAATATTTACAATTCACATTAAATGATAACTAGAATCAGACTGTGAAAATAATCTGCCTTGCATCAGAAAGTCACCTGGGTAAGCAGAAATATTTAACTTCATGTTTAATTACCCATGTCCACATTTCTAAATAGCATGGAAGTTCAGGTGTGTGGATAATAAAGGAAAAAAGGATACACCAAATGAGAACATGGAGAAGATTTGAATATATTCCAAAGAAAATCATCCATAAAACCCCAGTGTTTGATTCAAATTCCCTGCTAATCTTCAGAATGAAGTGATAGTATCTATGATCCTGATTTTGCCATTCGGACATGGAGGAAAGAAAATAATCTGCCCACTTCTTGAAAGAAAACATGTTTTCTTCCATCTTTTATATCAGAGGAATTCTGTGCCTCTTATCATTTCCTGCCCTCATTATAACTATTTATAACATCTCCCCTCTATCTGTACATTCCTCAGGCATCTGATTCATCTTTGTGTTGTCACACTGCCTAGTATACATCCTTGTGCAGAACAGGCATCCATGAAATACCTGTCATATAAAAGGAATGAAAAAAAAGAGAGACTCCTTTATACATTTGGTCCTTTGTAGGTAGAGTCAGGATTGCTGATGCTGGGAGCACAGTCCATATTCATCCCTTAAGTCTGGGCATAATTCTGAGTGTCATAATCAGTCACTGTGTGTTCACCAGAAGCACCAGGGTAGTAGTTACGAGAACCAGCCTCAGAGCCAGACTGGCCTGGGGCTGAATCCTGTTTTCTCTGTTTCTATCAGTGTAGCTTTTTGCAAGTTACTAAAGTCCCCCATGTCTCAGCAGCCTCACTATGAGATTAATACGAGATTTAAGTGAGTTAATCCACATAAGGCACTTAGAACATTGCCCAGAACATAGAAAGCACTGACATATGTTAGCCATTATTATTATTATTATGTTATAATCTCTATACCAAAGACCAGTTGTGTACACAAGGCTGAAAAGTACCTATAGACTTTCTCTCCTTTCACAATAGGAGATAAACTTCCCTAGAATATAGAAAACATTAATTTCGTGTGCCATAAGAGGATGCAGAAAAGGCGGACATTATATTCCACTTTTCTCAAGCAGATACACTTTTTTGCCTAACTAAACTAAAACTGACCAGTCAGATATCAACTCCAAAATCTCCCATGACAACCTTTCCATGTACCATATTTCTTCTGCCTAGGCCTGGAGATACTAGTTAATTAGTAACATGTATTTCCATACAATGAGAAAAGTGGATTTCTCACAACATTCTGTAACATATTTTACTCTACGAAGTCAATCAGAGGTCTGATTTTCAGGTCTGAAAATAATTTTCAGCATTCTTTTCCGAGCTTGAATTCAAGCATATGCCTTTGTACCTGAGGCAAGCTTGAAAAGACAGTCATGCACTGCATTTGATTAATTAAATTCTCTTCATAAATACATCCCTGGCAGTGGCAATATGATGGATATTTATACATGTACAGTTATTTTTAATCTCGTGTTTTGACATGTAATGGACCCCCCGCCACACACACGCACACACACACACACACAAATCCATTGTCTGATGGCTAAGAGAGGCATGTTACATGCTGCAAACTGATTAGATTATCATTCTCAGCCATGCGCTGTCAGAGAAACCAGAAAAAAGTTCAGGCTCGAAGAAATGAGAGACTGATTCATGATGCATTCAAGAAATAAATAGCTCTATGACATCAATAGAATTCTAATACACCTCACCCAGGCTTACGTGGAACTTGTAACGACAGTATATTTAAGAGAAATTAACTCAAGATATGCAAATTGATTGAGTGCTGAACTCTACTGCAGTTATTAGAACTAATTTCCCCCCTCCAATCTCACATTGACATTTATACCATTTTAATAAGAATCCATTATGAGTCTCATTTTAGGGGAAGGAATTCTATTAAGTGAAAGTAACCATATATGTTTCCAAACAAATTCCAAGTAGAACAAGGAAAAAATTTTAAATAGAAGCTAAAATTCATAAACGTAATGAGTGATAATAATACCCTATATTAGTATAACTCTTTCATTTAACAAAACCCTTTCAAATATCCTGTTTCATTTAGTTTTCGTAAAATCCTTTGGTAAAGAAAGATATTTATCTGGAGTTTAGGCCTGGTATACTATGGATTTCTATTGCTGTTTGACAATGTTATTTTATAAGTTGGGATTTTATCAAGGCAACTTATAAGAATAAACCATAAAAATTGAATTAGTTATTTTAAAATAATCTAGGAAAATCAGTAGGTGTTGGCACTAAAGAACATTACATTCCCACAATTCTTATCCTTTTAAAAAACATGACTAATTTACATGAGAGGCCAGGTGGTCAATTTGCATAGATAAGACCAAAGAAAATGTGTGCTGCACTCTGGAAGGTTGGGGGACACAGGAGGAGAAGGAATAATATAGAATGTGCTTTTTTATTTTTTAATCTTTGCTTTGTTAGCTCAGGCAAAGTCTAAGTGGATCAGGGAGGACCAAAAATCTCTTTGTTCATTTTTTCTAAAACTTTGGCCATTTTTCAAATGAAAAAGATCACATTTATATGTTAGGTACACTTATCAAAGCAAAAAATAATAGAATAAAACAATAGAAAAATATAATAGGAACAAAATAGAAAAAATAACAGAAAGTTAAATTTAAAACTATAATAGTTTTAACTAATTAAAAATTTTTTTCTCGGTACGTTATATTACTTAATCATCCATTTAAGGAATACTATAATAACAAAATTATGCAACTTGCAGAAACACTATTATTTGCATAAAAAGAGAGCAATAAATATAAAAATACTTCAAGCTCTTTAAAATAAAACTGATAATTGTTCCACCTTCACACACTGACCTTAGGAAACAGAATACAAAAATGTAATACAGACTGTCATCATAATAACAAATGTAAACTCTAATTTGCTATTTCTAAAGTAGTTAAAAGACATTAATACAATCATATAAGATATAAAAAAAACAACAAAAATCCGAATTAGAAAAAAAAATAAAAATAAAGCAGAACTTTGGAGAAAAAAACAATCACTTAAAAATAAAAACTAAACTTGGAAGAATACAAAAGCAATGAACATAATAGATAATGCTGTGTTATAAATAGAATGTCTAAAGAAATGGAGAGAGCGATAAATAGGAGTAAGAGAAAGTGATGATTATTGAGGCTAGAGAAGATTCAATGAACAGATAATAGGAAATCCTGAAAAAGAACATAAGGCAAGGTATAGGACAAATACTAAAAACTGCATTCTAAGAAAAATTTTTGGAATCTTTAAAAATAAGTTTATAATTACATACTGAAAGAGTATACCTCATACCTGAGACTATCAAACACCAAGACATAGTCTAGTAAAATTACTAGACTCTAAAGAAAAGGAAAAACGTCTTTGAATGTTAAGGCAAAAAGAAATAAATTTTGGTTAGCATCAGACTTTTTGGTGCAATGCTTTATGCCAGAAGAAATGGAGTACCATATTTATGCTGCTCAAGAAGAAAAACATGAATTGAGGATTATGCATTCAACAAAACTGACTTTCAAATATAAATTTATTGGTTATCTGTTATCAACATGTAGAAATTCAAGGAACAATGTTCCTTTGAGCTCTTTCTGAGGAATCTACTAGATAACAGCTCAGTCAAAATGTCTAGAGAAACACTGACTGATGATGACATTGTATATTAAAAGTCACATATATGACTAAGAGTAGCTAGTGGCTAAAAGAGATAAAGTATAATATGTAACAGGTATGTGCTCTGACAATGTAGACCCAGTATGACTAAGAAACAGAAAAATGAGGACAGCAAATATAAAAATGTTTTAACTGTTTTCAGTCAGTATATTAGTGGTGTTAGTATTAGTATTGTCATTCTAAGTAAATTATATGTATAAGGTTGGAGAAAAAAGAATAATTCTGATTCGATCATCCTCAGCGTCCTTAAAATTAATGAGATTGTGAAAACAAAGGAAAGAAAGGAAGAAAAAGAATAAAAGGCAGGCAGGGAGGAAGGGAGAAAAGGAGGGAGGGAGAGAAAAGAGAAAAACAGAAAAAATTATTCATCTTAGGAAGATAACAGGAAACAAAAGAACAAACTTATTAAGAAAATTCGTGTAAATTATCTGTGGGAAAAGTTTTGGAGAAGTTTCACTTTCCTTCTCCACCCTTGGCACCCTAGGCTTAGTCTGCTTTCCAGAAGACGTGGACTAAAATCACTTCCTATTTAATTCTCACAACAATCCTATAAAATAATTGTTATTATCTCCATTTTACAGGTGACAAAATGAAGCTCCAAGAGGCTAAATTATTTGCAAACAGTTTCACAGCTCATAAACTGAGCTATGATTTAAATCCAATTCTTTTGAATTAAAGTTCAATGTTCATTCCATTTTAACACATATGCGTACAAATACAAACAAAATACAAGAGGAAACAAAAGATTATTTTCCTAATTCTTCTAGTAATTTCCACTGACTGCTATTTTTCAATTGGTATTAAGGTATGAAATACATGTCCAAGTATGTAGCTCAATCAGTTTATTAATTTTTGCATATGTATACTTTCATGCAATTATTGATACAATATTGAACATTTTTAGCATCCCAGTAGGCTCCTGCATGGCCCCTCACAGTCAGTATTCTCCCCCAAAGCTAACCTAAATTCTGTACACTCTTGGTGGGACTGCAAATTAGTACAACCTGTGTGGAGATTCCTCAAAGAACTAAAAGTAGGATGCAGCAATCCTACTACTGGGTATCAACCCAAAGGAAAAGAAGTTATTTTATCAAAAAGACACCTGCACGCAAATGTTTATTGCAATACAATTCCCAATTGCAAAGATGTGGAATCAACCCAAGTACCCATCAATTCATGAGTGAATTAACAAATGTGGTATATGTATACCATGGAATACTACTCAGCCACAAAAAAGGGTGATTTAATGCCCTTTGCAACAATTTGGATGGAGCTGGAAACAATTATCCTAAGTGAAATATCTAAAGAATGGAAAAACAAATACCATGTGTACCGCTATTAAATTGGAACTAACTAATGAGCACACATATGCACAGAAAGAAATAAAACTCAGTTAGAAATCAGGCAGTGGGGAGGGGAGAGGATTGGAGCGGGGAGGAAGAGATGGAGGAAAACCTACCCAATGGGTACAATGAACACTATCTGGGTGATGGGCACACCTATAGCCAGGACTCAAGCATTACAAAAGCATTCCATGTAACCAAAAACATTTTACCTCCATAATATTTTGAAATAAAAATATTCATTGCTTGAAAAAAAATTCATTTTAACTATTCACAAAAATGGGATTCATTATATGTTCTCTTTTGTGTCTGGCTCATTTTGCTCATCTTTGTGCCTCTGAGGTTCATCCACATAGCCGCATCTATGTGACGGTGATGTCCGTGGATTTACTCTAATTTGTTCTTTTCCATTGATGTATTCTATCATATGAATATGTCATAATATATTTATCCATTTTTCTGTTGATGGAGACTCAAATTGTTTCAGTTTGAAACTATTATGAATAAAGCTGCAATAAACATTTTTATATGAATTTTGATGACCATAAGTACTCACTTTTCTTGGGGACATTCCCATGGCATAGTTTATGGATATGCTCACTTCAGTTGAAGATGTAGTATTTTTATAATCTAAACAATTCTCTGTTTGGCCCAAATCTCTACAGTCTAGTAAAGGCATTTGACTTGCTTCCCATTGCAAGAAAACAAACTTCTTACAGTCAAGTAAGAAAAGCCCTGGCTGTACTTTTTGCTGACTACTTTTCCAGACTTATCTATAACCACTATGGCATTAAACTTTAGTCACTGGAAACATAGAACATTCGAAATTCCCTATGCTGTTACCACACTCACATCTTTGCTAACACTGAAGCTTTGGCCTAAAGAGTTGTTTCCGTCAATGTTCATTTTGTTACATCCTATTCATCCCTGAAGATATATTTATGTTTCTGACTATTCCATCAGACTTTAAGCTCTTTCAGAACATTCTTTAATTCATCTTCATGTGCCTAATCCCCAGCATAATATCAGACACATTCTTAAATAAATGAACAAGTGAATTTAGGAAACAGTCAGAATCAGATAATTAGAAACAAACATACTTCACCTGAAATTACAAATTTGTTACCCCCTTCCCATTCTGCTCCTAACAGTATAATGCAATGAAGATACAATAGAAAAGTAAAGAGTGTAAATCTGAATATCTTAAATCTCTAAAATTAATGTATAAGGCCTAGATTTTCAAAGATTATGGTCACTCAATTTGAGCACAAATACAAAATCAAAAAACTGAAATTGCTCTGTACAGCTTCCCAAGATCTTAATAATCAAGATGATGTTCCAAATGGCGATTACACAACAGAGAATATAAATATTATATTTTGGTAATTTAGCATTATGGTTTCTGTTCATACATAAAAATTGATCTGGAACTAGATTGCACATCTGGAAACATTTTGTAAACTGGATTAGAACCTCATGAGAAATCAAAATGCATTACAGACTTAGTCTAAAATTTTAGCTTAATTATACTTCTCGTTCCCTATAAAAAGCCATGCTTTGAGATTGGATTGTCATCAAAGGCATATGGTTAACCAAATGTGTGAAGAAATACAAGGTTGCAGAGTAAAACATTAGCAATGTATGTGCAAATGGAAATGTTGTGTGTGTCTATATCAAAGTAGGCATATGCTTTAAATAGTTGCCGCTTCTCTTTCTCATCACAGAACCATTTCAGCTTTATGGAGAAGTCCAACTGTGTTTAGTTTGGGAGCCCAACAAATAAAAATTTTTATTAGGTAAAAAGAACAAATCTTGATACTTTAAATCTCTAGTACTTTGCATGGCAGTTTTCATTCCTAGGGTCCAAGGGAAGACCTTATCTCCCCTCCTCTGTGTAAAGTTTATAGAAGATGTCTTCTTTTTTATTGGTTTCAATTACTACTGCAAGAAGGAAAAAAAAAGGCTTGATGTCGAGGAAACATGCTTGACTAGCTGGTGTTGAACAAACAATTCCATATGCTAATCCAAGTGCAGAAAGTAAAAACCTCTGCCATTATATTAATATAATTAAATCTTTTTTTCAAGAATCAGATATATTATATATTTTCATCTTATATTTAATATAAATTTTTTAAAGTATAAAATATTAGAAAGAAATTCATATGGATTTTATTTATGGAATAACCAGGAAAGAGATTTTGCTTCCAGATGTCAAAATGATCATCTTATTGAATTTGGAGAAACACAGCATGATGACAGAGTTTACTAATGAGTCCTAAAATTTTAGGCATTTCCTTAATATTTTATTACTTTTTAATCCTTACTCATTTTAAGCACCTTTTCCTATATGTTTTATAATTAAACTAGGTCACTGGGGAAATTTTAAAAACACAAAAAAATAAAAAAAAAACTGGGGAAAAAGTTCAACTCTACTTCCTTCCAGAGATAACCACTGTTAACTATCCTTTTCTAAAAAAGATGGAAGTTTTTCACTAAAAAAATATGATAAAGGCCAACAAGTTCTTGGGAATTCTGGACTTTATGAAGAAAACAGACAGGATTGAACTTCTCCCAAGAAGCTTGAGCAATTCTTGGGTTTCTCTTAGAACAATTGTATTTTAAGCTATTGTGACTAAAAACACTAAGGGTCAGAAAACTCTGGGATCATATGAGCCATATGGAATATGGAAGTAATTAAATCCAGGAAATGGTGAAGAAAATGACAACAGACTAACTAGAAGATAGAAAAAGCTCACAAAGTTTTTTAAGAAAGAGACAATGAATAATTAAATTTCCTGAACATCACCAATGTCAATGACCACTCCTCTTCTTGGGCAAACACCTTCAGTAGAAGAGAACTGAGTAGTTTCTTGGAGACATTTCAAACCTCTATCTAAGATTTCCTGTATTATAGAAAACTATATGGCTGGGCTTGAGAGGAGATAGAGGAGTAAAGGAATTTTCTGCTGCTGCTAACTCCTGTCCTTACTTCCCTTATCCAGGATTTAGGGACCAGAAGGGAAGGCAAGGGATGGGGAGGAAAAGGAAAGGGAGAGGAGATGGGGACAGGAGAGGAGAAGAAGAGAAATGATGAGGGGGAGAAAGACAGAGAGAGAAAGAGAGACTGAAAGGGAGGATGGACGGAAGGAGGCAGGGAGGGGGAGAAGGAAGGAAGAAATGAAGGAGGAAAGGAAGGAAGGGAGGAAGGAAGGAAAGGGAGGGAGGGAGAAAGGAAATGAACAGTGGGCAGAAAAACTGTTAGAAGAGTCCTGCTGGATTCCTCCTAAAAAACTACAGAAATTACAGCAAAGAAAGCATCAGAGGAAGAAACAAAAACAACCGATCACAACAAACTTGCAAAAAAAAATGTGTAGTCACTAGGGAGACTACAGATTGTTCTTACCTATTCATTGTAGTCAGAAAAACTTTTATATTTTGTCTTTTCTTTTATGTTAGCTTGGGAGAATCACCTGCCACTTGGCCACAGAAGCCATATACTGATAACAACTTAGGCCACCAATATCTATAAAATAATCTCAGGTTGTTGCAAAAACCCTGCTAGTGCAAGAAGTGGATTCGAACAGATCCACGCTGGCCTTCTGTTCTTTAGTATTCATTTCTTAATGCCTTCTTCTCCCTGCAAGCCTAGTGGATTACAAACTAAGGCAACTGCCTTCTCCCTTTCTGTCCAAGAATTGAAGAATGAATCCCTGAAGACAAGAGTGGTCTGATGACAAACGAGTGGTCTTATCATCAATGATCCTCATCTGATGATGACAAGCAAGGATGACAACAGCGGTTCTAGAGTGCCTGAAACTCCCCACCCTAAGCTTCATCCCCTTCCATGTCCTAAAATTTACCAAGAGAGACACAAATTAAAGTTTGATCTTCAGTGTTTTCCAATACATATTATCAGGCAGAGTAGCTAATAACCCCATAGGATAGTGAACAGAGGAATAAAAAAATTACATTATGTATAACAAATATACTTAAATATATGAAGAAAGATGCTGACAATATCAAATAGGAATAAGAATCTGAAGAACAAATTAAATATTGGGTATAAAAATAACAGTTGAAGGGGCCGGGCGTGGTGGCTCACGCCTGTAATCCTAGCACTCTGGGAGGCTGAGGTGGGTGGATCGCTCAAGGTCAGGAGTTCGAGACCAGCCGAGCAAGAGTGAGACCCCGTCTCTACTAAAAAGTAGAAAGAAATGATCTGGACAACTAAAAATATATATATAGAAAAAATTAGCCGGGCATGGTGGCACATGCCTGTAGTCCCAGCTACTCGGGAGGCTCAAGAAGGATTGCTTGAGCCCAGGAGTTTGAGGTTGCTGTGAACTAGGCTGACACCACAGCACTCACTCTAGCCCGGGCAACAAAGCGAGACTCTGCCTCAAAAAAAATAAATAAAATAAAATAACAGTTGAAGGAAAGAAGAAAGATTGAATAAATAGCATGATATTGGCACAGTTTAAGAATAAATTACTAAGCAGGAAATAAGATTGAGGCAATCTTAGAGAAGGTAAAAAGAAAAATTAAAATGATATTAAACATAAAAATAAAGAGATATGGAGAGTTCTGGTGCCAACATCCAGATGATGAGAATTCCTAAAATAATCAAGGTAAAAAAGAAGCACTGAAAATAAATCTTCTAGAATTAAAAAAAAAGATGAAAGATGCCAGATTGAAAGGCCTCAGTGTGACAAAGAAATCAGATAATTAAAAAACTTCACTTTTATACATATTACAGTGATATTTATTTAAGAATACCAAAGACGAGAGAAGAATTTTGAAAGTTTACCAAGAGGAAAGGCAGATAGCTCACCTACAAAATGGTAGGAATAGTTCGACTTCATACTTCATAGCAGCAAGGTTTTAATGTATTGAAAGAAAATAATTTTAATGTAAGAATTTTATATCCAATGACATTATCATTTAAATATTATGTAATGACAAAAAAAATTCTTCTCAGGCATATGAAGCCTTTTATATTTTGCCATATTAAAGCCACCTTGAAAACAATCTTGAAGAAAGTAATAAAATAAGAAGATAAAGAAGGTTGTTGTAAAAATTTTATAAACTCAGCATTATCAAATACCCAATAACATTTGCAATCTATAAAGCTAGAACCAAAGAAAAGAAAAAGAAAGAGTATGTCTGTAACCAGAGAGAAATAAGTTCTAGTAAATATCAGTACTGTGGTGAGTTGATCGTCCTGTAGGACAATCAATATCAATAGACCAAATTGTTAGAACTAATAAAGAAAATGACCAAACTTTCCTGATATAAAACCAAACTGCAAAATCCAATAGCATCTCTTTAGAAAAACAATTAGAACATAAGGTAGAAATGAGATACTACTTCTACACTTTAAATTTCTAAGAATTATTTTAAACACAACACTCAAGGCTCTAAGGAGGAAATTTTAAAACTCTAATATAGGCCATAGATTTACTAAATAAATGGAGAGATATACCATGTCCTTGGGTGACAAAAATTAAAAGGTCTCATCTAAATTAATCTTTAAATTCAGAGCAATCCTAATTCAGTAGGAATTTTTGAGAAATTTGATACATTTACACTAAAATTTATGTGGAAAAACAAAAGTTTACAAAAAGCAAGGTCTGCATAAAAAAGAAGACAAAAAAGGAAAATCTGGCATACCAGATATTAGTTCATAATATACAGCCTAATTAAAAAAAAAAATATTGCAGGGGCAATATGCTATTGGCATGAGAATAGACAATGGTCCAATGGAATAAAATAGAGAGCTCAGATGCAGACCCATGAACAGAAATATATGATAAAGGTAGCAGCACAACCAGTGGGCAAATGGCAAATTATCTAATAAATGAGTTGGGAATATTGGCACTATACAAAGAAAAATAAAACTGGATCCCCATCCACATCATATGTAAATGTAGGCTCCAAATATATTAAGGATTCAGATGTGTAATGCAAAACTACAAAGTCAATAACAGATAATATGGAAGAATAACTTGGGGACATATAGGTGGGGAATGACTTCTTAAACACCATACAACACACACACACACATGACACAATTTATCATGTCAGACTTAAGGATTTTGATCAAGAAAGGAACTTATAAATAAAGATCAGAGAAAAATGGAAGGTTGGAAGATGTTTTCAATGTCTAAAATGATCAAGGTTCTAATACAGAGACTAGACTGAAAAAATCAAAACGTAGAAAACATAAATCCCAGTTGAAAACCGGGCAAAGTATATGTTCTATCAATTTACACAGAAGGTAGTCTAAAAGCAACTACCACATGAAGAGATTCTCAAACTCAATCCGAAAGACGCACATTGAAACAATATCATTTTATACCCATACTGTCCCAAATTAGAAAGATAGATAACACCAAGCATTGGCAGGCTAGTGGGAACATGAGAATCTTCAGGAACCACAGGTAGGAAGGTGGATGGTGCAGACATTCAGAGAGCAAAGTGGTAATATAATACTTATTTAAATTAAAGATATATACAACCTATGACCCAGAAACTCTGTCCATGTGTATATGCCAAAAAGATCCTCACATAGGTCCTCAGGTATCGGGTGGAACAGAAACCTACAGATACTAGGTAGGTAACACATAGTGAGTGTCAATGAGAGTGTACTAAGCATTAGCTAGAAGCAATGGACTATATATTACCCAGAGCCATAACGAAAAGTCATAAGAACATACTTACAAGTGAGAACGGTAAGAAAAAGATCAAGCTTTATTCCAATGCTATTTTCATAAGTTAAAAATAAATGCATATGAAACAGCAATACATATTGTATAATAATGTAAAAACAGAAGAATATGTATTTTGGTTGTCTTTTGTGGAGAAGGAGGAGGAACAATGGGAATAAGGGAAATGCATCAATAAATAAAATAGGAGACTTTGTTGAGACTAGTGCTGAATATATCCTATAAACTGAGGAATATGATTAACACAATACTCAAATTAGATAAGAAGATTAATCCTTGTCTAGTTTTTAAAAATACAAAGAAGAAAAAGTGTAGGACATAAAAAGATAAATAATACAAAAAAATGAGACTCAAACAAAAAAATGCAGAGTAGGGGTGGTGTTCACCACCTTTTTACCCTCATGAAGAGATGCAGGGTTCAGTCTCTTAAGAGCAAGTATGATGTCATACTTCTCCTTCCTTGCCTCAAGCACTGACAGTAAGAAAATTGAGACTTACTTCATTTGAATATCTAATGTTGTTAATTTCCTTAATGGAAATTATAGATTATAATAAACACAATGATGAAGGTGTATTTTTGTTTGTTTTCCTTTCTTCAAGGAACAAGCATTAGTACGGAACAGTCAGAATTTTCAATGGTTTCAAAATTTAAAAATACGTATGCTTGAACTATCCAATCATTCATATTTTGGACAAACCCATATTGAGGGCCTATTATATAATATAAATCATAGAAATTTAATGAGAAAACAATATAGAGCAATACATTAAGAGGAATACTTTCAAGTATGTAAAATATAGATTATTAATAAAGAAATCTCAATTCTCAATTTGAAATTACTATGTGATTTATTAGTCAATGTATACCTGTATATATAGAATTTACACAGTTTACATCATAATCAGGTCTCAATACTACATTGTCATTGAACCAAAATCAGCCTTTACAATCTATCTTGTTTCTTTAAATGCATATAAGGCATATCAAAAATCCACAGTGGAGAAATGCATTTTGAAAATAATCTCCTGACCATCTCTCTTTGTCTGGCATTCTGGCTCTTATTAATCATCTCCTATAAATCTAGTCTTTGACACCACAGACAAATACAACTTTATTAGTTGCAAATCTATTTGGCGGCCTCTAAATAGCTTTCTCAAATTGCACTGCTCTCACAGTGCAATATATCCTTTCATGTTGATTAAAATATGTGAGGGATACAAACAACAACAAAAGAGTAACAGGAAATCCAATCATTCCTTTCATCTTCCCAGTGGGAACTGGTCAGTGCGACCAGCTTAACTTTCTTCAAACAAAACTTCCCTTTTTGTGGCTGAAGAAAGGCTTTGGCAAACACTTATCCTTTGATATGATATGCACTTGACAAAAATCACAGAGCAAATCAAGCCACTGCTTTGAAGAAAATGCTTATTAAAAACCTGAAGCTCTTAAGTGCACTAGGACTTAGTGTGTTGCTAGCAACGTGAGGCCAAATGTGTCCACGGTGTCGATTTAAAGTCAAGTCCAAATGCATGGACTTCAGAGCTGCAGCTGCCACCTCGCTCCTTCATTTAATTGCAAGTATACCTTGAAAATTTGTTCAGCTTTCAAGTGTATTCTGAAATGTTACCTCTATATTTCATTCCAGTGAAGCATATATTTTATTATTTAGGTAGAAAGAAATGTGAGAAAATCCTTATTCCACGTCCCAGAATCTCCAGCAACGTGCCAATTTCTTTTCAAACTAGAAACTCAGCTTTTAAAGAAAGAATGCTGAGATAGGGTATCCAGGGTCAAACTAGATTTCTAAAATGAAGAGCCAGGTTTGGAAATCCTCATATACCTTCATGATTCCACAAGAAACAAATAGCACATTCAAATTAGGATAGCTTAAGGGGAGTTTAATAAAACGATTTTATAAATGTATGGACAGGGGTGAAAACCCCACTGGAAACCCCACCTTAATAGAAAGGGTGTTAGCAGCCCTAGGTCTGCAGAGAGTGAGTGGTGACTAAAACCCAGAGGCAGAGGGGCTAGTGGACAGCGGCCACCCTCAGCAACCCTACAGAAAGAGAACAAGGGAATACACCCCCAAATTCACTCCCTATTTCTCATGTCCCCCTGGTATTCTCCACTGTTCTCACCTAAACAGGGGGCAGAGGGCAAGAGAACCAGGTACCATGGTCCCTACAAGTCAGCTTCCCGGGACCAGAGAAAGGCAGGTATGGATCTGCAGGGCACCCAGAAGCTACCCAACATATATGTATCGTTGCTTCCGGATGGCAGGGGGCACTTGTTAGGAGTACCACCAAAACATCAGCCACATTCTGTAAGTCTCAACCTCAGGTAAAAGGAAAAACTCAGAACTTTCGGATTTTCTGTGATTAAACCTTTTCAATTTCCAAGATGGAAATGTGAAAGCTAACCATATTTGTAACTAAGTTAAAAAATATATTATTAATAAATATATTCTGCTAATGACTTATATTCCCCCAAATACAAATCATTTATGCATTGAAATGACCAAAATAAAGATACATTAACAATGTGCAGAATTTAATTGTAAATATTCCCTGAATTAGCATATTGCTATAATAGTCTTAATAAAATTTTCTCCTCTTTGATTCAAGAAGTCATCACTGAAGAGAAAGTCCAGATAGAAAATGTTTTCCCCAGTAGCACAGCTCCTGCCAATCTCTAGACATTTGTGCTTTGGTTTCTCCCTGACACTTCAGGTCCAGCATGATCACAAACAAACTTGTGCTTCCTCCTCTCTCTTCCCACCCCAAGGCTACTGCCTTCCTAAATGATGTAATATGTGTGTGAGAGAGAGCATTTTACATGGCATATATTTAACAGATATGTTTATTGATTATGAGACAATTATGCTTTTTCAAACATCTACTTTAAGAGAATAATGAAACTCCACATGAAAACTATAAATAAGAAATGCAGTCAAGGTGATCAGGATTTTGCAAGGATGAGCAATGATTTACAAATGAGTCCACCGTACTTAGTAAAGTAAATGAAGAATTTGACCCAAAAATCTTTATTAATTAAATTAAAATAATAGTAAAGAAAATGAATAAATGCATTATTAACCTGTCAAAATTAGTGAAACTCAAAAATGTAGGATTAAATAATTAGGAGATACTAAAACTGGCACATGCACAAAAGGACTTCAATTTAAGAGTATAGTAATGGAAAGAGCAATAGCCAACAAGCAGGTGTTCATGTCAAATCTGGGACCAATTTTCTGTCTGACCATAGGCAGTTCTAAAGTACATGGGGTATAAATGAAACAAGATGAGCCCTGAGTTAATGACCGCTGAAGTGGGTATAAGTAAACAGGTGTTCTATGCCAATAGTGAGCCATATATATAATTTCAAATTTTCTAGTAGCCACATTTAGAAAGGTAAAAAGAAATAAGTGCAATCTGTTTTTTAAATTCTTTTTATTCAACTCAATATATCCAAAATATTGTCACTCAACACATGTCAATAGTCGCATTTGAAGTGCTCTGTAGTCACACGTGGCTTGTGATTACCATATTGAACAGCAAAGTTCTATGCTATACACTCCACTTTCATGCATGTTGAAAATGTCTTCCAGAATAAAAGAAAAAAATTGACAAAAATGTGCTTATCTCTCTCTGTGGCTCAATTTTCCCATCTGTGTGTTCGGGGAGATGTACTGATCATTAGATAATTTCTAAGGCTCCTTCTAATTCTCTAGTGCCTAATTTTGTTTTTGTTTTTGTTTTTTTTTTTCCCTAAAGCAGTATCATTTGGTTTTTCAGTACTCTGTAGAAAAATGTATCTTTTAAAAAGATAAATTCTTTTACGCTCTCAAAGGGATACAACCTGAAAAGTACCATTCTCTATTTGCCTAAGGAATATTTGGGGACAAATGACCATTTATTTATAAATTAACTTTTGTTCTGCTCCAAGACCAAATGGCACTATATGAGCTCAATTTATATATGCCACTGTTGTTCTCATTCAGTTTTTCCTTACATACAACAAGATTTACTGACTAACTAGCACTGAACTTTAGTGAGAGATGGGGTTGTGGCAGAGAAAGATTAAGAATATAAATATAAACCATAATTCATGTTCAATAAGAGATTTCGAAAGAACAGAAGGTAAAGTACATTAAGTATTTTCCTACCCTTTTTTTCTAAATTTAGTCCAATAACTTCATAGACTTATCACATTTGTCCATTTTATTTTTTATATTGTGTTTTATAGTTGTATTTTATAGAGCCTCAGTCGTACACTATCCAAAACTTATATTTTAAGTGAAAATTTCTGGAAAAAAAAATTAGTGTTTTTAAAAGATATTCAGCTTTGTGACTAACAAAAGTTTAATTTTAATTTTATTGCTTTAATCTCTTGGAGATCCACTCTGTTCTCTTAATTTAACAAGTCAAGATTATCAATAAGTATGCTCCTGGGGTCATTTTGAAGAAAGGCTATAGGTGCCTCTTTTATTCATCCCAAATAGAAGGAAATGGCATATTTGACCAATTTTAAAAGAGCTTGATAGATGAAAAATCCAGGCTTACTAAATATAATTTATATTTGATATATATAAAGGTTATTTGCAATATTAAAAAGACTACCCCCAAAAAATTCCCTCCATTTTGTAATAGGAAACTATTTTTGGTACAATTACATGATAATTTTTAAAAATCAATTTTCATAGAATTATTTAGGAACCAATTTTACTACAATCAATTTATTTGTTTACATTAATATTCGTTTTTCTCCCAAAACAAGTAGAGACAGTTAAAATCTATACAAATATCTATTAAATTAAATGGTATATACCTGTTGACAATTTTTCCCCAATTATGCTGCAAGCCTGAGGTACACACAGGATTAACTCTCTTACTTTAATCCTTAGAATGAGAAGGAAGATTCTTTTGTACACTCTATTTACCTTCCAGTTGTTAGTTCAAAAACTGTGATTGATCTCCTTTTGTAGCCTTAACAATGTGCTTTATAGATAAGCAAGAGTTCAGGGTATATGAAGTAATCCCATAAAATAAAATTCATAGCCTAAAATCAGACACACACACACATACACACACATAGACTTTCTATGATGTCAGTTCCTTCAGCATTACTCCCATGGGAGAAAAATTAATTATAGAGACTTTTTTGGACAAACAACAAAAAAATCATTACCGTAAATCATTTTCTTTATGTTTTTTTTCTTTTAATGAGTTTGTGTGGTCTTTATTACCTGTGAACTTCCAGCTCTCTTATTCTACAAAATTCATGAAAATAAAGATCTATTTCCCTTAATAGGACTAAAAATCTATTGGCATTAACAGGAACAAAAGTCTATGCATTTATGAGGACAAATGTTGATTTTTTAATTATGGGAATAAAGGATCGTTCCCCTAAATTGGCAGTCCTTATACATAGCATGAAAGAGGGAAGGTAAGAAAAGTGTAAATAGAGCAGAAATAGAATTATATTTTTACCTGAAGTGCACATTTCTACTTACCTAATGATTAAATACTTAAAGTTGTGAATTTAACTGAATTAATTCAACAAGCAATTTTTCCTTTCCTCAATATATCCTCAAGCACCTCAATGCTTTATCATACGAGTCCAGCATCTGTGGCTCCTAGTCTGGCAGAAAGTTTTCCTGGAGAATATTTTTTAAAAATAGAAGCCAAAGGGAAAACTGAAAATCTACATTAAGACTTGGTGCTCCCTGCTCTCTTTGTATCAAATTAGGTGCTCAAACCCTTGGTTACTTTCAGGTTTTAAGTGTTCCAGGAGTGGCCATTTGAAAGGCAGAGGCTCTTTGGATGAAATGACAGCCCTTCTGCAAGAATGTTGAGACCCTTTGGCAATATTTAGACTTGTACTGTTAGTAATAACAAGTGTCAGGGAAAAAACTACTGAGCATGGTAACTCCAGATTCAGTACCTACAGGAAACATCCAGTTGTTCTAGCAAGAAGAGTACGATGTAAAATGAGGAATGACCTTCAACACCTGAACTTAAGCATGATTCATTATGGTTCCTAAACTCATGTTCTTAACAAAAATGAACTCATTAACCCTTTAAGAGTTTTTCCTACTTTCCCCTATTCATGTTCTTCTCTTCAGACATAAGAGTTTCTCATTATTGCCAACACATACCTGAACATCTCTCCTCCAAAAGCCCTCTGCTCTCCATTCCAGGGAATGAAGCATCTTGATACTTCAAAGCCAAAGGCAAAATTCACTTTTTCGGAAAGCAATCATGACAGAGCTAATGTAAATAGAATCACTCACATATCTAAATTCCTATGGTCTCTTCCACTTATTTGGCACTTAAATGCTGCCTTAAAAATTCAATTTGTTTTACATACAACTTCTTCCACATCTGTACAGTCAGCCTCTGAAGGCATTAGACTCTGCTAAATTCATCTTCGTACTCTCCTCAACACCTAATGCATAGCCTGGTCCCTACTTAGTATTTAATAGAAGTCGAATGGATCTTATAAATGGAGAAAGGGAGGCAGTGAGAAGTAATACAATTCTTTATATTGAAATTGTTCATTGGTAAAAGATATGAAACTAAAATGTAAATTTCCCTCTTATGAGTTTATTATTCTTTCCAGTAACTAATGCTGTTTTCAAACGCCACACAACTTCTCATCTGCATTGTTGAATGAATCTAGTCCCCACTTATAAAAGTGAGACTCTTAACACTGCCATTGGTAACTGATGTCATTCATTTTTATATAAACAAGACCTCTAAACTGTTATAGCAGAATGAAAGAGGGAAAGCAATTGACATGAAAGGAAATTGTTCGTCTATAACCATTTTATTATTGCAATAGCCGTATACGATAATGAACAGGGAATGATGCAGGGTAGGTTGCAACAACTAGAAGTGCAATCAGGAAGAAATAACAACAAAATCAAAAGGAGAAGAGGAAATAACTGGAATAGCATCCAGTTACTCAAGAAACATGTATTAAGGATTTACTATGTACCAGCCAATGTGATAAACAATTACAAGATAAAAATGTAGGTGTCTACCGTAAGGGTTTCTAGTAGGAAAGATAAATTTTCATGAACAAATGCATCAGAATGTTGAAACTGATAAATCATAAAGCAGTTTTAAAGGGCTTTGCTTGGGGCGTGGCTAGCTACATAGGCAGCTTGTTCTTACTGAGTTTCCTAATTTAACACAGCACCCAGCTCTCTGTGGGCACTTAATAACTACCAGTTGGCAAATGGACAAATGCCAGAGGTTGGGAGAAAGAGATGAGCGTGTTATCTGCCCAGTAGCCCAGCAAGCTGGTGTGGATGGTTGGTCCTCCTTAGCTGTGACAGCTACACAGTGACTCCCAGTGGCCACAAATTGAACCTCATCTTTGATCATAATATGATATATAACTTAGTACAGTATATTTATACATAAAAATTTATGTATATAATATATAATTTAGTTTAATAACTAGAACCATTATAAACCAGTATAAAAACTAAAATGGTGCCATTTTAAAAAACTCTGGTGCTCATTCTGCTGAAAGTGAAAAATATTTCTGCAAAGCACAATAATGTTAGCTGAATGAATAAGTTCCTTTCCAATTCCTAAAGCTGGATTCTATGATTTCAAACTAATTTTCTACTAATAATATGACCAATGTGATGTTAAACTTAACATGAAGCAGAACAAACAGAAAATATGTTTATTTAGAAAACTATACATTGTTTCTAAACTATTAAGAATGCCCTCCTTAGGGAAAGACACAGGAGTATTTCTCTCAGATTTGCCTAAAAATTAGAGGGCATTTACATGAGGCGATAGTAAGAGAGTTCTGTCTATGAAGGAGGTGGTCCTTCACCAGAACCCAACTATATTGGCCAACTGATCTTGAAACTTCCCAGACTCTAGAACTGTAAGAAATAAATTTTTGTTGTTTATAGCAAAAAAATAATAATAATAGTTAGAAGGAATTTTACTTTCTCAGAACAATTATTAGTTTGATAAGAGTTCCAAATTACTCTAATTTACTATGTACATTCTCCTCCTTCCTTATAAAGAAAAAGAAGAGTAGGTCATTATATTTTTGGTCATTGTTGCATGGGTATAATCCATTTGATGTGTAACATCCGTCTACCCATAAAAGTAACTACATAATAGGTCATTCTGGCATATTTGCATTTACTGAGTTCAGTTCAGTTCAGTTCAAAAAACATAATCAGTGCCAACTATCTGCCAAACATTGTGCTAAGGACTAGAAAAATAAGGATGGGTAAAATGTAGTATCTGTCCAAGAAGAATTTATGGTACAATGGAGAAGACAGACTTCAATGTCTTCTAGGAGCCAGAGGAAATGAAAATATCAGAAACTGGCAGTTAGATAAGCCACCATAGTTATTATGTCACCCTCATACACATAACTTCCACATGTCAAACATACCCCAAATCCAGTCATTCCATGAGCAATTGTCATCTTCCATCCATTCATGAAGGCTTTGGTGATACCCTGACCTACGATTCTGTTGTTGTCAGCCATTCTCTTGTCCCTGCGTATTAAATTAGATGAAGGCTCCAAACTGACATCAGACAGAAAGAAACCAAGAGCAAAGGGAAAAGAACAGTTAAGCTATACACCTGAAATGCTTCGGGAAATGCCCTGTCAAGAGCGTAGCTAGAAAAGTCAAGCTGCAAGAAGCCGTACATTACCAGGTAAGTGTCCAAGGAGATCCTTCTATCCCCAAATGAAAAAACGGTGAACGAAATAAAATGAAAACACTGTCCTAAAACCATGATACATATGGACATCTGTTCATTTAGACCTACCCCTAGCACTATAAACTGATTGCTGCAGGGAGAACAGGCTTAGAAGATTGTCTTTAAAAAAAGGGATCAGTCCTTTTCAAAATGTGGCTTCATAAACATGGACATCGTAAGTGAAATATATGGCCGTAATTGTTCTCTCTAAAAACTAAATAAACATAATCTACAAAATTTATAATGATGGAGAAAACATGTTAAAAGAGAGCAGACCTACCTAGAGTGCATGAGACTATCTCATTTAAATTTTTTTAGATATATGCTATTCCATGTCACTTCTGCTAGTGTCACATCATCTGCAAGGTGTAGAACTCAACACTTCCTCATATTTGAAACTGCTTAGTGACAGTCATGTCTGCTCATAAAAGAAATTTTTTACTCACGCTTCCTGCTCTTTACCTCTTAGACCAGTGTTTTGAAAATGCCTGGTCTAATCCAATGTCCAATAGCTGTCAGCACACACATTTCTCCAAATGAATCTGTAATTCAGCTGCAAAAACTCTAAGCTTGATGCTATCAATCAAAGAAGATTCACACTAAAGCAAGCACAAATTCCCAAACCAGCACAAAAGCAAAATATTCAGTTACAAAAAAGAGTGGAGAGTTAAAAAGAAGAGGAACTCTTACTCCATATATCCTAATTGAAGCCCCACTGCAATCCTTTATTTTTCTTGTTGTATTTTTAAAATATGTATTCTTCCTTTGTATTAAAGTCATGTCGGTGATCTATTACAGCAAACAGATGCAGATGGGAAAAAAAAGTTCTCCAATTCACACTACAAAATGGACAAAAGGGCTTAGGTTTACTATCCACTACTACATAAACAAGTCTCTTAGGTACCCTTGCATTCTCCAGTTTAAAAAAAATCTTCAATTTCAACATGTGGAAGATTCAGCCACATTGGGCTGTTATTTGCAATAGGTCTTGCCCTCCCTCTCTCCTACAATACTCCATAGAGTGATGAGCAAATGTATTCCCCTTACAGTTAAAAAGTTTGGAAATTAAAACTATCTACCCAGAGGTAGATAAGTAAAATCTCACTTTATGAAAGCTTTCCAGATGTCTTTACATCCGTTTCTTTCCCTTAAGGCAAAACAAACCCAGTGCGGAAAACCCTGATATTTCAAATAATTCTCTTTCTGTCTGGCAGTTTTTCCTACACAAGTCAGGGTCTGTATATGATGCTGCTCATAGCTTTTTTGGCAGACTAATGTTCACAGTCACGTGTATACTGTAAGGACTGAAACATTTAGTGTCTTCTATGCTGTTACATTACCAAGGAGTGTAAACATAGTTGCTTTGACATCGGAAATCATAACACAGAAATTTCAATTAAACAAACTCTTTTCCAAACAGTCCCTAAGGCCCAACTCTAAGAGTCAGTCAAACATAAATGTCATTTCCATCATTCCAAATAGGTTTGTAACACATGTAAAAATCTGGAGTAGTCAACTCTTTTTTTAAGCTGAGCGACCTATCAGTAATGACACCTCATTGTTGCTAAAACCCAGTCTCCAAGAATTTAAACGTGTTTTATCTACTCTCTGCCGCTCAAGTCATAGTTAGGATGTACACAGAGTTCATATTCTATAAATTTAAAGAAAGGCTCTTAGAAATCAAGTACCAAACGAGATGAAAGAGTGAGCCAGTGGGGTGTACTAAAAAGAGAAAAAAAAAAAAGACTCGGGAAAAGTAAGCAAACTTGGGCAGGTGGATTGGGTTAATACAGGAGTGTTACACTTGCTTTTCCACTAGAAAATGGGAAATTTGTTGTTTACCTGAGCAACTGCTCTGGTGACCTCCATAGTACTTCAAGCTTTGGGTCACGAAACAACCAATAAATTTAGCTCCATCCTTTATGTCCTCCTTACAATACCAAACATGATGACTTTTTCTAAACTATAGAATAAATCTATGCTTTAATTTCATGTAGAATTCATCAGTGATTCTTGGTGACAAAAATAATAGTGATAAACACGATTTATCCAATTTTAAAGCAAGAAATTATTCTTTTTTGGTAAAAAGAAAATTGAGACCCAAAATGATAACATGAATTGTTCTATATTATGCAATGAATAAGAGTCAGATTGGGACTAGAACTTAGAACTACTTACTCCTAGTTTTATAGTCTTTCTACCATTCCATGTGGTCACTCAAAAACAAAGCCCAAATTTCTGACTGTATTATTTCTTCCATTGTAATATTTGGTAGTACAGAGTCGAAGAATAATTAAAATGAAGCATTTAGAAAGAGGAAGATATACAGAAACATATTCTGGCTTTCTGGGTACATTGGAGAAATTCATTCCAATATTTAGGGAATTTTGCTAGTTAACAGCCATAGTCTTTATTATATTAAATAAAATATTATTCCTTCTTAGTCTTAAATTCATACAAGTAAGACTTATTCCACAGACATGAAATTTGTTATTTGAGATAAATTATGTGGCTTATGGACACTTTCCCAGGTTATGCTAATTTTATGTCTTTTAACTCCTTTATGTCAGGTAAGAATTTTGTAACTTTATACAAATGCTTTCTCTTTCCAGATTGCAACAACTTTCTTACATGACTATTACATTGGAACAATGTCCTGAAAATAACGCTACATTTCATTTCTAACTAATAAGAACTGTTGGCTATGCAAGTATATATTGTATTCTAAGCAAAGCCCCTCTTGTACTAATTTCTTTATTGGATAGTAGAAACACTTTAGCACAATTAATTTTTTATAATATTGTGACTGAACCCAATTTTTATAAGACATCATATAATTTCTTTCTTTAGTTCAACCTGTGTTAAAACCTTCATGTGAAATAAAATTTCCATTTCACACTTGCAGTGTTTGGCCTTGCAATATATATTGGACTTACGAATCACGTTTAATATTTGAGCCTTCTAGGTTCAGACTAGAAAATTTATTTTGCAAGAAAACTTGGAATGGGTGTTCCAACACAATGAATAAAATGCAAATTTTTCTGGTGAAAATACATATGTGAATTTTTAGAGATATTATGGTTTCCCTTGGATGTATTTATTATAGTTTTTTGGTTTTTTTTAAGGCCTAGAAGTTGGCAGTGCCTTACATTATAAAGGAAGATGAGACACGACTGGTTTTATTTTTTACTACTGTGTAAAATAGTTTACTGAGCTCTGTGTAAACATACACTATCTTTTTGACAGAGTATTTTGCTTTTACTGATAATGTATTTTGCAAACAAAGCCTTTAAGCATAAAAGGTTCTCCAGACTGAATGTAGAAAGCAGACTCTGTGTCTGCCTTGGAAGTAGCTGTGATAAAAGGTCAGCAGACATCACCGATATCTGATGATTGCTAATCAGTGCTTCACAAAGTCATTTCACTACAGCAAATATTTATCAGAAACTTAGTCCCTAGGAGGGCAATCCCTATTTTGGATTATTATTAGTTTCTGTCCATACGCTCTAATAAACAAATTCTAAAATAGCCCATTTGTGGAGATGCCTGGTCTTGGCAGAAGAGGAAACAATCATAGTAACTAAATCTGAATTCTCACACCAAAGTTGGGAACACAATGTAGGCACTTCCATTTTTGAAGGGTTCTAAGGAGCAAATCTGGATGACCATCAAAATGCAGGATTATATTATACTAGTTGGTAAAAAAGGACAAGATTTACTTTCAATTTTTGGTTTCATATGCTATTTTGGACATTTTGGACTTGACATATGATATGTGAAATCACTCATGTTGACAATGCTTTGTGAAAAAACTGAAGGTTCTCATTCTTTTTTCCCCCTTAAAGGTTTTGTTATTTTCCATTTCCACTGAAAAAGCATAAAGACGTAATGAGCGGTTTCTCTTGTGCATTCAAAGGTCTTTAAAAACAGGAATGATTTTCAGAAATGCAAAGAGAGTGAACAAAAAGGGAAACAAAAGTGAAACCCAAGAAAGCCTATTCACCCATCTAATGGCAAGTTCTTATTAAGTGAACAATTCATAGGAACAAGGGCTTGACAGATGCCAGACTCTCACTGAGTGTCGGTTTTAAGTGGATGGAACATAGGATAAATAAAAAGCCTGCCTTATCAGTAACTTGGGCAGGAGCAAGCCTTTATGCTGAATTAAATTAACTAACCAAATATTAACTAAGACCCTCTAGGTGCAAGCAATTATAGATAGATACTATAATTAGAGATCTATTTATCAAGGACAATGTCTTAAAAACAGAAGTTAGAACAGTTGAACATAGCTCAAATTATAACTATATATTTATCTCCGATGCTTCTTATTTGGCCAGTAGATAAAGCCTACAAAAATAAAACTAAATATCAGTTGGCCTGTTGCTTTCAAAGTACACTGAATATTTTTTAGATTTTATATTTATTTGATTATATTCATTATTTATTTATTTATTTATTTTGTATTTATTTTATATATTACATATATTTATATATTATCCAATGGTAAGTTAGTTAGCACAGTGATTTTTTAGAAAATAATTGGCATTTTACATATATATATATATATTTTTTTTTTTTTTTTTTTTTTTTTTGAGACAGAGTCTCACTCTTTTTGCCCAGGCTAGAGTACCGTGGCATCAGCCTAGCTCACAGCAACCTCAAACTCCTGGGCTCAAGCGATCCTTCTGTCTCAGCCTCCCAGGTAGCTGGGACTACAGGCATGCGCCACCATGCCCAGCTAATTTTTTTCTGTATATTTTTAGTTCTCCGATTAATTTCTTTTTATTTTTAGTAGAGACAGGGTCTCGCTCTTGCTCAGGCTGGTCTCGAACTCCTGAGCTCAAACAATCCGCCCGCCTCGGCCTCTCAGAGTGCTAGGATTACAGGTGTGAGCCACCGCGCCTGGCCAATTTTATATATATAGTTTTAAAAGTTTATATTAAGAATGAATGTCTGAGTTGTGAGTGAGTCTAGTCTCTATGACAAGCCACAGCCGGGAAAACATGTGCATGGCCAGTGAAATTCTATGTATGATATTCTAATTTGTCAAATGGGTG
>CAUYRB010059047.1:0-20926 GCA_963574695.1 Propithecus perrieri
TTGGGGTTCTTCTTCAAGAATTCCTTACCTAGGCCGATGTCTGAAAGGGTCTTCTGAACATCTTCATTTAGAATTCTTAAGGTTTCATGCCTTAGGTTTAAGTTTGTTATCCATCTTGAATTGATTTTTGTGAGAGGTGAGAGGTGGGGGTCTAGTTTCAGTCTTCTGCATGCAGCTATCCAGTTTTCCCAGCACCATTTATTGAAAAGGGATTCTTTTCCCCAGTGTATGTTTTTGTCAGCTTTGTCAAAGATTAGATTACCATATGCAGATGGTTTCATCTCTGGATTCTCAGTCCTGTTCCAGAGGTCAATGCATTTTAATTTAGTGTTAATGGGAAAGAGGGTGCTTTGTACTATAGGGCATGCAAATATTTGGTTTTGCCTTCAACACTGCGAGTAGTTTAAATCTGGGCTCTGAGAAATTAACCTGCAGAGTTCTGGCAGAAGGATAGGGGATTCCCAGATAGCATGCTTGGGAGATGTAGGGATGGCTGCTGGAAATGCTCTGCACATCCTCAAATGAATGAATGAATACACCAACTGTGGAAATTAATAAACAGGAACATTTGTCCTTTGAGCTGACTCTGGTAAGTTTTAAGCTGTTTTATAGGAACTGATTAAGGGCAAAGTTGAAAGGAGACGTTATCCGTAGTGCCAAGCAACTACCTTTCCCACAGCGTGTTAATGTCCACCACACACATCCCCGTTAGCAGGAGTCAGGTTAAAATGAACCTAGAGGGGAAGAGAAAGTAATTAAGCAGACAAGGAGTAGCTCTGGGAAAGCAGTGGAAGAAGGTGAGATGCTAGAGACAGCCTTTCTACTGAATTGGGAGGCACCTGTGAGCTACCACAGAACCCCAACTTATAGTTGAGCCTTTCTCAGCAGGAGCCTTTTCTCCTTTTCCTTCTGATCTCTCTTCCCCCTTCTCCCCTGCCCTCCCCTCTCTTTTGTCTCAGCTTCTACCCTCAGATAGTATAGCTTGCTGCCAGGGCCCAGCCACCCACAATATCATGGGTTTGCCATTTTGGGCACTCACTACTCTCATCTTGTGGGACCCGTCCCTGGGTTTCCTGGCTCCCTCTGCCAGGCTGCAGGCTGCCCCTAGCTGTGGGCCACTGTGCACCTCCAATGATTCCTGACCTTCCCTCTGGCTCTGCTCAGACCTCAAATGAGCTGAAGCTGATTGGAACAGCTCGAGAAGCACGTCTCAATGGGGTCTCTCAGAAAATGTGCTCTACTGGGGGTTCTCTAACCTGGAGGAGGGGATTTCAGTCCAAGCTAAAGGTTTTAGAAGGCTGGGGAGGGGAATATTTCTAGGTGCATGGGTACAGAAGAGGCAATCACATCAGCTGAGTTCACCCTAAGTATCGGGTGACAAATTTTAAAAATCATTTCAGAGGTACTCTCTTAGCAAGTGAACATCATGTTTCCAGTAAGAGAGAAGGTGAAGGGGCATTGAATCTGGAAAACTTATGAAAGAGGGAAATAGGGATCTAGAGCCTCATCAGCACCCTGATTGTGTAACCATCTGAGCTTTAATAGCAAATCTGTCAGAGGGAGAATAAATCATTCCCATTCCCACTCCTAGAAGGTCTCTGGAGTTCTTCCATCTTTCAATTTGATGCAGCTTTTCTGGCCCTCTGATTTATTCTTTGCAGCCTAGCAAAGATGAAGGGTCTATAAAAACCCACATGAAACATATGTAAAGTTCATAGCAAAGTTGTCTGTGTTTGATTATGTTTGTATGGTTATAAGAGATGAGAATTTTGATTCTGTTCTTAAATGAAATCTTGAAACCTTATTTGCATGTAATATTTTGGAGGTTCACTCCACCTCCTACCTCAGACAAGGCTTAAGATGAAGAATGAGTGCCATGGCCTCTAAGAAAGGCTTCATGAATCTTCCTACATCTGGAGAAAACTGGTAAAGTAGTGTGGTTTCACTAGTCAGGAAAACCAAGTGAGGTTTGCTAAAAGCCAAACTAGACTACATCAGCCAAAGCAGTCTTCTGGAATGCCACATTTGGAGGTAAGTGTTAGGAACTGAGCACCTGGATCAGGATATACAATTAAGGTCTCACCAGAAACAGACGAGAAATTTCTATGTGGATTTAAAAGTGTAATCAGCTGACAAAATTACTCTGCAATAAAAAGGAGATCTGCTGGGAAGATCAAAACATTTTCATCTGGCATTTTCTTCATTGATTACACTTTCAGTACAGTGTACTGTTGTTACTGCTTCTCATTTCACAGATTTGTGAGCTGAATGAGACACCAGAAACCATCCTTAAAGCACCATCTTCAAACTTTCCCACATCATCAGTCCTTGCACCATAATCAAAGTGCAGCCCTTCTTGTTTAGATTATTACTATAACATTGTCACTTTTGGTCTCTCTCATTCTAACTCATTTTACTTTCTCAGGCCAGATAATGGTCAAGTACATTTATTTTAGTACCATTTTTATCATATTACTTCCCTACTCACAAACTTAGGGCAACAGCTCCCTCTTCTCTCTCAAGTTAAGTAGCTAGTTTTCAGCTGCTTTCAGGGGGCTACACAGTTTGATTCCAGCCTGTTTTTACAGTCCTAATCCCCTAGGTTCCTTAAATCAGGCCAACATAGACTACCTGTCCTTACTGAACTTGAGTCACATTTTTCTTCTTGGAGGATGCTGCTTTCTGCACCTGGAATGCATCCCCCTACCCACTTGTCTATCTAAATTCTGCCCATTATCCAGAAATACCCCCACTTTGATGAAACCTTCCCTTGATTCCTCAAATGAGAAGCCATCTTCCTTCCTTTAAATGCCCATGTCTAACTCACTTCATGTCTCTCTTGTGGTATTTATCACACATGCCATGCATTATAATAATTTATGCACCTCTTTTACTTCTCCTCCTAGATTCCAAGTCCTTGAAGGCAGGGTCTGTGCTATGTCTTACCCTTATTTGCATTTCCTGCGGAGCCTAGCAGAGCACTTTGTGCCAAGTGGATATTTGTGCTTGTTGAATTAACAGTTCCCTGTAACTCTAGCGATAGGCCATTGGACAGGAAAGGAGCTGAGAGAAACATGTGCAGAGGTAAACAGGGCCTTGTGCCACCATGAATCTACATACATAGAAACTATGGCTTGCTGGCTACAGAGGTTGATTTTAAATCCATGAATATCCTCCTTTTAAGCAATCACCTTCTCTCTTGGGGGCTGTAAGATGAGAGACTAACTGTAGCCACAAGCTGGAGTTTGCATTTATTATTTTCGTTGGCCACTTTGCTCTGGGCCCTTCCAAAGTGGTTGAATGGTTTCCTTAGTAAATGCAAATATGTGTGCTACATCAGTTCCCCTTCCAGAGAACACAACCTTAAATTGGTAATTGAAAGTGAAGAGATAATTTAAACAGAAGGTTTACTTTTGCCAGGCTATAGCATAGTATGAAATTTGTAGCAGGCAAATTATTGTTAATACCCAGGGTAAAGATTCACTTCCAAAATAGCAGTGTGAATAATAATCTTTCTTGAATTCCAGTTGTAGGGAGTTTCTGAAGCCAGCCCCTCACTTCTTGACTGTGTGATTTTTTAACTACTACCTTTTATGGACCATTTGTTATTTGAGGGGTGGTCTTTTAAGGCTGAATCTTTTTCTGGGAAGTTTGAATTCAGTTCTGAAATAGAATTAGTTTCTGCTTTCTCTAATGAAAGCTGGGCTCTACCCAGAGACTTACTTTTTAAAATGGACACTGAATGATGACGTAGGTATGTGCTTGGGAGACGAGGATGAAGAAGGTATGTAATTTCTTCTCTCTGGTAGCTTTCTGTCTTATGGAGAAATAGATGCAAAGTTATTTCAGGTGGTAAATGTTATAATACAAATGGGTATACAGGCCCTGGGAGCACAGAGAAGAGCCATGTCGGGCCTGGATATTGAAGAATGATGCTGAGATGTGCTGATGCTGAGGTGTCAGTGCTAAAGGACCAAGGCAGGTGAAAGTAGGGGCCCTGTGGGCTTCTCTAAAACTGTTTTGATATTGGAAATAAAAATCTGTGGGTATCCTTTTTGTGGGGAGAAAGCTCTTTCCCAGTTGAAAACCACTACTCACTAGATCATCTTCATGAATTCTATGAGAAAATGTTCACTCAATTGGCACAAAAATCAACATGCAAAGTAGGATGAAATTACCAGAGTAGATAAACTTTGATTGAACCAGTGAGCAGGTGGCCTGTCCAGTTAGGTGTACAGTTTCCAGTTCTCCTCATTTAAAAAGCAGCACCAAACAAAACAGATGTGATCATAAATTGTAATGGTCTTCAGGCCTGGGCTGGCAACTTATACCCCCACTTAGCACAATACCTGGGGCCTGGGGGAGGATCTTTAGTCGATATCTGTAGATTAATTGTGACAGGGAATCAAACATTCTATTTCAATCATCCCTGTAGTATTTAACCAGAATTTCCAAGATGAATTGGAGAGAGAAAGGAATGCAAGACAGCAAAATGGCAGAGAAAATTTGTCTGTTCAGACAGGCATAGTTAATTGCTGAGGTTCTCGAATATCAAAGCACCCTAGGAAACTATTCTAAGACACTTAGAAACTCCAGGGAGTTCTAGGGGTAGGATTTTCAGAAAAAGATGTAAAGAAAAAGCTTGCACAAGAGAAAAGTTCCAGATGATAATTGGTTTCACCTGGATCTTACGGGTGCATGGCACACTTTGACCTCAGAAACCTCTGGAGCGCTCATTCCTGAGCTGAATGATTCACTCACCCGTAATCCTTAGCTCATACTGGATGCCTCTTTATGTATTGTTCTCCAGGGAGAAGATAAATGGGTTTGGACATAATGGCTTGGATTATCCCAGAGCTTTGGGGTTGTAAATTGAGTATATTGGTTCTAAAACTTTTTTTTTTTTATGAGTAATAGTCAGACAGATCCAAACATAGAATTTAGGGACATACTTCCTGTCTTGGCCTTGAAATATCATTGCATAGTTCTGTCCTGCTCTTAGAGCCAGTGGCCTGTGGTGTGATGGGTCTCACGTACCAGCAACTTGTTTCCCCTGCCGTCACTGGCTGTTTGCAATGTACATCCAGTTGTGCTTAATGAGCATCTCTTCAATGCCGATTACACCCCAGGATCCTCTAATGGATGACCCTGGCCTGCCACTTAGTGTGTGGGTGGCTGAGCTGAATAACTCTGCCAATCCCAGGCATCCAAGATTTTTCAAAAACACTGGTTAAATGAGGGCCACAAAGGTGAGAATTGAGACAAGGTTTGGTAGGCCCATGGTGGGGTAGTGAGGAAATGGTAGTGTGGCCACGTCCTCTACCTTGTTTAAACTGTGCCCTCAGATTGGCCATTCCTTATAGGAACTCTGACAGACATGTTGCTACTGACTCAGCATTTGTCAGACCAAGGCTCTAATTCCTTTCAATCCTCAACATTGAAATTCTGTTTCCATTTAGATTTTAACTGAACTCCCCAAGGGGTAGGATCATATTGTTTCACCATTGTTTTTTCATGGTTCCAATGCCCCCAGCCACGTCAGCAGGTTGTGGGGTCTTGTTCATTTTTGTATCCTCATGGCCTAGCAGGGAACTTGGCTCCTGGGAAGGACCCTCAGTGGGTCTGTGTAATGACATTTGCTGGGCAGCCTCCTAAGCTTCTCAGTGGGTGTCTCAGGATCTGTCTAGATTCCTGTAGGGGTTTCTCTTGTCCACACCCAGGCTTCCCTATGTGGCCTGCCTAATTCATGGAATTGTGCAACCTCAAATTGGGAGGATGCCTGAGATGGTAACTCTCATGCATTTTTGGTAGGAGCCTCTGAGGCTCAGCAAGGTGAAGGGCTTTCTCTGGGGTCACACGGGGAGTTAGAAGCACAGCTGGGAGTAGAGCTCAGTGTAGTCACTCCAGAATTCCCTTCATTCTACCACAGAGTGGATTTCAGTGCTGTTCTTTGCATCAACACTTGGCTGCACTCTCAGCATCTCATATATGGAGCTGCTTGGATACTTCTCAAGGGTTCTGAGAAGTTGCTGCTCCAGTCCTTGCCCCCGTTTGTGAACATCAGGGTCCCAAATGCTTTCTCTCTACACCACTTGCTTTGAGTTCCTCAACTAATTTGTGATGACATTTTTAACAGTTTTATTGCGATATAATTCACTTACCATACAATTCACCCATTTGAACTTTACAGTTTAATAGTCTTAGCATATTCATAGAGTTGTGTATCTGTCACCACAATCAATTTTAGAACATTTTCATTACCTCCAAAAGAAACCGCAAGCCCCTAAGTCATCACTCCTCAATCCCTCATCACCCCCAGCCCTAGGCAACCACTAATCTGTTTTCTGTCTCTTTAGATTTGCCTATTATTGTCCTTCCATGAAAATGGAACCACACAGTATTTGTCCTTTTGTATCTGGCTTCTTTCACTTAGCATAATGCTTTCAAGATTCAACTGTGGCAGAACACTGGCAAGAGTCAGCCAATGGTGCCTGCCCGCCTCTCACTGCTGGCTGCATGGCCACTGCTAGCTCATAAAGCACCTTTGGGTCAATAAAAAAAATGCCCTATCTGAACACATGTAAATCTGTGGGCATAGGGCTTGGTCAGGAGATAGACTTTAGGCTAATAAGGAAAAGTATAGTCTATGGCCATATCACCCTGAATGTGCCAGATCTCATCTGATCTCAGAAGCTAAGCAGGGTCGGGCCTGGTTAATACTTGGATGGGAGGAAAAGTATAGAGGCAGACAAGACTCAAGACTTAGACAGTGGAGGACAGGCTGGATTTGAGACCCTACTTGTTCATTTGGTGGCGGTAACATTGGGTGCTATGGTGCAGGGAACTCCCTGAACAACCATATATGCATTCCTGGATGTCAGCAGCTCAACCCTAAATGGGACAGAGCTATGGACGCCATATTCTTTTATAGCTTGTGACTATGTGAAAGGAGAACACAACAAAAAGCTGTGCTTGTATACCAGAAGCATCTGTGTACCCTTGGGTGGGGCAGAAGCTCAGGCCCCACCCAAGACCTACTGGACCAGCATCTGCATTTTAACAAGACCCCTCTGATGATTCTTATATATGGTAAAATTTGAGAAGTACTGGTCTGATGAATGAGTTCAGCCCTTTGCCAAGACAGGGTGCCTTACCTATTTATAACTGTCACACAATGGCTCACTTCCTCTCCTCTCCCTTTTTCTGTTGGCTTTGCCTTCATCCCTGAATCCTCTGGACTTCCTTTCCTAAGTCCCTGACATTCCTGAGATAAGCACGTGCGGCCTTTAAATTTCTCCTCCCTTCTCTAACTCAAAAACAAATGCATCATTAGACAGCCCTTGACTTCATCTTCTTTTAAGTCTTACTTCCAGGAGCGCAGCCCCTGCCTGGCCTAGCTTCGAACAGCAGCAAAGCACATCTTCAGATTGATTGGTTACAGGGTCCCTGCATGGCTTTTCCCTGCAGCTAAGATGTACCTTATGAATAACTTCAGCTCCTTAAGAAAACCAGGCTAATGTGATCAGGGCTGCTCCTGCCCCCTCTGGCAAGACTTTGTCCTGGTGCTGAGAATTCCTGGATCTGAGCGACCCTTAAAGACACAGGGACTACTTATCTTAATTCCAAAAACCGAAGCCACTGGGGTTAGGGAGGAGGTAGCACCTTGGAATGTGGGTGAGAGTGAGACAGTGAGGTAGTCAGGATTGTACACCCAGGTCCTCACATTAAGCCCCTCAAGCTCCACAAATTGGACAAATCAGAAAGATTTAACTGTTAACAGCACTTAAAGGGGGTCTCTCACCCTTTCAGGGGAATGAGTGGGTAAGTGATTCCCGACCCAGCAATGGTGTTTGGACGGGCTGAATTAGGATCACTAGGTGAATCTGATGAAATGAGCTTTCCCTGGCCCAACCTCTGTATATTTTGATTTGGTAGATCTTGGATAGGGACCAGTAATCTAGGGTAGGGGTCTGCAAACTGAGTCCAGGCATGCAAAACGTGGATCACAACCTGTTTTTATATGATCAGCTGAGCTAAGAATGGTTTCAACATTTGAAACTAGTTTGAAAAATCAACAAAAGACGACGAAGAAGAATGATATAAATTTCAAATTTCAGTGTCATTGGAACACAGCTATGTTCATTCATTTGGGTATTGTCTACTGCTACTTGATGAGTTGAGTAGTTGTGACACAGACTATATGGCCTGTAAAGCTGAAACACTTTTTTTAACAGAAAAACTTTGCCAACCCCTAATCCAAGGCCTTCCTACTCAAAGTGTCATTTGAGAACCAGCCTCCCCTGGGAGCTTTATGGAAATGTAGAATCTTGAATGCCATCTCAGACCTATGATATCAGAACCTACTTTTTAACAGAATCCCTAGGTGTTTGGGACTGCTTCTTCCCCACCATAAGGCTCAGCTCAGTACTTATCTTGGAGGTCCAGGCCAGCGTGCTGTAACTAGCACTGTATACTGTACTGTTAATTTACCTGACACATATCTGGGTGTCTCATGCTCTAGGTTTGAGGCTTGGTAACATCCTGATATCTTAGTCCCTTTGGAAACTAGGTCCCTGTTTTACTCTTACCAAATCTTGGCTAAGACCCTGCGTCCTAATTTGAGGCTGGAGGTGGACTGATCTCTGTTATCTGTTGGCAGACTTCCTTGATGCTGTCTGGATTTCTGGGCAGCAGGCTCTGGTCTCTCCAGATCTGCTGCCCTTCCAGGATCCTGCTACGCGATATGGCCCACAGCCTTCCACCACCTCCTACCCTCTTCCTTGAAGCACCACTTTCCAGAGAGGCTCATAGATGTTCTATGAGCAGCAGGATGCATTGTAATGAAGTTGGGAAATGCTAGGATAAGGTGATTTCTTTATTGCAGGACTCCTCGAGGTCATTGACATGCTAATGTACCTTGTTAATCTCTGAGAGAGGACAGGGAGGAATAGTGAGGACCACAGGATCTCCAAGTCTGGTCGGCAGATCAGCAGTAACAGCAGGAGCATCACCTGGGAACTTATTAGATATATACACTCTCAGGCCACACTCCAGAGCTACTTAATCAGAAGCTGGGCATTGGGGAAGTTGGACTTAGCAATCTGAGTTTTAACAGAATTTCTGAGTAATTCTGATGCACACTTGAGGATGAGAACCACTGGGTATGGACATTTCCAAATTGTTTTCTCTGAACATCTCATTGGACTATTGCTTCACATTTGTTGTTTTTAATGAAAACTGTGTTTTAGGTTTCAGGACAGGACATTTGGAAACATGACATTAAATTTCCTGAAGCGTTTGCTGGTGGCAGTGACCACTGCAGTCTTAGGGGGGTGGAGAAGGGGAAGAACAAAAAACACAACCTTTGGGTAGCATCATATGTCCCACATCTGTCCCTGTGCATACTTGGTTAGAGGAAGTTTCCTCAAGTTGAAAACCACCAGCTCTTGACAGTTGCAAACACGTGTTCTTTAAAATATGTTTTTTGTGTATTAAAATGTGAATGAAATGGGGGAATAGCCCTTGGGATGTTTCTCTCTCCTCCTCTGCATATTATTGCCTCCTTTCAGCATACTCTCCTCTGCAAAATTTCCGCATCCAAATCCCAAACCCATCTTTCCAGGCCAGCAAAGTCCAGATGGATTTCACTGGTGCTCTAGCTCACAATGAGTGACCCTCCTCTCCGTGGGAAATCCTCAGGATGCATTCAGATCAGAGGGAGGCTGCAGTCCCCAGACAGTGGCTGTCTGCACAAAGCAGTTGTGCCTCCCTTCTCAAAGCTCAGTTCACTCTCTATTATTCCAGAACTTCTTCTTTTGCCATTCTCTGTCAGGGTCAGTGGTGTCACAGCCTTGGGACTGCACTTTTCATTGTTTGCTCTCAGAGGGTTTGTAATTGCTGTATTGTCACTTAGTTTGAAAGCCCCAGTGACGTTGAGGCTCGAAGGTAAGGTGTGAGGAACCCCTAAGTTACTTTACTTCCTCCATGGGTTGGGTGCTGAAGATAACAGAGGGGAGTGAGGGATGAGAAAGCCACCCAGACCTTGATTTTCAGCAAAAATAGATGAGACAACTGACAACTTCTATTTCTATACTTCTTTGGGGTCAGAAAATAGAACTCTTATGTTATAGTTTACTTTGCTTGGCTGGGTGGTCTAAATAGTTATGCATATCTTTAAAATGGCCTATTTGATATTGCAGATGAGCTGAAACTGTCCTCTGATGAATGCTTTTAAAAATCATAGACATAAAACCTGTTCATTAGGAAAATATTCAAACAGGCATAAAAAGTTGAAAGCAGCTCCACTCCCTCATTTTCCTCCTGACTCCATTCTCTTTTTTCTTTTTCTGAAGTTGCCATTCTTAATAATTTGATATAAACTTCTATATATTTTTATGCATGTGATATTTAAAGAAACAAAAAAGGTGAAAAAGAATGTATTTCCACATGCAACAACAGAGAGGAAACTTGCAGACAT
This sequence comes from Propithecus perrieri, assembly GCA_963574695.1. Taxonomy (NCBI): domain Eukaryota; kingdom Metazoa; phylum Chordata; class Mammalia; order Primates; family Indriidae; genus Propithecus; species Propithecus perrieri. Next base: position 10,478 of record CAUYRB010059047.1, read on the forward strand.
AATGTAGAGTGAAAGAAGCCAGACACGAAAGAGTTCACAGGACAATTTCATTTATGTGAAGTTCAACAACAATGTGCAAAACTAGTCCATGGTGTTAAAAGTCATATTAGTGGCTGTCTTTAAGGGGTAGCCAATGGTAGGGGCCACCAGGGAGTCTTCTAGAGTGCCAGAAGTGTTCTGTATCTTGATCTGGATGGGGGTTTCATGGATATACACATATGTAAAAATGTATTGAGCTGTATACACCTAAGATTTGTGCACTTTACCATATATGCTTACCTCAACTATAAAGAAAAAAATATCCACAAAGATATATGTGGACAGGGCATAAATGTGTTTAAGAAAGTTTTGCAACTTACTTTCTTTACTGAAAAAAGATATCTTCGTTAAATTTCCATGCCACCAGCAGTCCCCTATGGGGTATTTGGAAATACATGGTGGTGATTTTGGTCGTCACAGTGATGGAGAAAGGGCCCTCCTGGCATTTAGTGGGCCCAGGCTAGGGGTGCTAAAACCTTTTAATGTGTAGGAAAGACTTACACAATAAAGAACTGGCCCCAACAAAATGCCCATAGTGCCCACATCGAGAAACACTGTTTTAAGAGTTTGCAGAGTGTTCTGCTGGGCAGGTATTCATATCATGGGTGTACCTTTGAAATAGTTTTGCCTAGATCTTTGTCCTGACAGGAGGACAAAGATCTAGGCAAATGGAGGTGAAGCCTCAAAAGCTGATATGGATGGATGGGTTCTTGATTTGTTTTTGCCTTCTGAACAGAACTGTAAAGTGGACTCATCTCATTTGCCAGGAAACAGAAGAAATCTGATGGTCCCCAAATGCGAATGTAATGCCAAAGAGAGCTCTTTTCCTGCTCAGTGTCTTCTTCCCATGTTCTGTAGCTCTCTGATGCCACATGCCCTCAGCCAGGCAGGAGTGGGGAACCTGCACCCTCAAGGCCACATGTGGCCCTCCAGTTCCCCAAGTGCGACCCCTCAACTGAATCCGAACTTCACAGAACAAATATCTTCCTTGTGTCTCAGTGGAGCTCTGTGGAGAACAGTTAAGCCTTTGGAGGACCATATGCCACATCACAAATTGCTTTTTTTCTGCTGTCTGGTTTTACTCTAAATGCTAGTCCTCTTTTCACCTGTCTGTGTTGAATGGGGACTGTCAGACTTCAGGTCTTGGGGAATGCCCCTTGGTGGGAACAAGAATTGGCATTTGTTGAGCCCTGCTTTGGGCTGACCTCAGATTTAGGTGCCTGTCTTTTTCCTGCTTCTTCTCTCTGCCAGCTCTAGGCGTTGGGCAGGGACACACTTTGGCCCTTCATAATATTAAACAATAGAAGGAGACTAAATTGGAGAAAATATTGTTTTTCCCTTGGACCAGAGTGATCCCTTCATTTATAAAGTTATCTTTTTAACTCTTTTTGTTGGCTCTGTAAAATAGGGCCAAAAGTAACATTTTACAAATCACATGCTGTCTTAATTGTCTCGGCTATTTTAAAGGCAGAGTGCCTGAGACTATGGGTGCCATGGACTCTTGTCTAGAGTCTTCCTTTTGGGGTCCTGTGCAAAAATATTTGAATAGAGGTGGAACATTGTCTCTGGTGAAACAACAGTAGAAGCAAGACTGTCTCTGAAAGCTTGTGTTTGGCAGGGATCATTCTCTCACCAGCCACCTACTCCACGGCCATTTTTTTTCCTTAATGAAATCAAGTTAAAATGGACATTTAAGAGTATGCTTAATGGGGATAGAAGTTACACAAGGTTGGTATTTGGGTACAAGAGAGGAAAAGTCCTCAGTAGGGTGGAGCACTAGTTGTCCACAGCAGTGATCCACATCAGGTACCCAGTGAGCCCTTTTTGTCTTTCTCTTCTTCTCGTTGTCTCTTCTCCAATTCGTCACTGTGCTTCCTGGGATCACCTTCCGAATCAACTACTTGTACCTTGTCTTAGGGCCTGCTTTTGAGGGAACTCACACAGGCAACAGTTAAGCTGGAACTTAACCCAGGATTTTGTTTTCTGATCCAAAGTTCTTTCTACTGAATTGATTCCTGCTGAATAGAGCTATCTAGGTCAGTGAGTGGACTATAAGGGAGGCTTCTGTGATGGAAACTTGGGGATTATTTCACTTCTTTATTGCTATATAAGAAATCACTCCAAAATTTAGTGACTTCAATCATCAACAACTATTTGCTCATGATTCTGCAGTTTGGGTAGGGCTCAGGAGGACAGCTCATAGTTTGTCCATATGGTGTTGGCTGGGGCAGCTCATCTGGGACTGGAGGATCGAAGTTGGCTCCACTCACCTGTCTGGTACTTTATCTGGGATGGCCAGCCTCTCTCTCTACCTCTCTGCAGTTTCCCATTATCTAGCTCTTCTCCATCTCTCCACATTACCTTTCTCTCCAGCAGGGTAAATGGACTCTTTTTTTTTTTTTGAGACAGAGTCTCACTCTATTGCCTGGGCTAGAGTGCTGTGGCATCAGCCTAGCTCACAACAACCTCAAACTCCTGGGCTCAAGCAATCCTTCTGCCTCAGCCTCCCGAGTAGCTGGGGCTACAGGCATGCACCACCATTCCTGGCTAATTTTTTCCATATATTTTTAGTTGCCCAGCTAATTTCTTTCTATTTTTAGTAGAGACAGGGTCTCGCTCTTGCTCAGGCTGATCTTGAACTCCTGAGCTCAAACGATCTTCCCACTTCAGCCTCCCAGAGTGCTAGGATTACAGGCATGAGCCACCGCACCCAGCCATAAATGGACTTCTTTGCATGTAGCTGGCTTCCCAGTGAATGAAAGCCAATACTGCCAGGACACTTAAGGCATAGACCCAGAGCTGTCACAGCATCACTTCTGTCACATTCTATTAGTTAAAGGAAATCAAAGGCAGGTCCAGATTTGGGGTGATGGTGGTAGTAGATAGACTCCCATCTCTTAATGGGAGAAGTGTTATGCATGTGCAAGGTAGGAGGAATTGTTGGTGGCCTACTTTGCAGGCAGTCCATTACAGGGCTGGTTTGGGAGGGCATATTAAAGATGAGAGTTTAATTTTGCAGGACGTTTGCTAGGTACATTCTGATTAAATGCTGGACCTCAGTTTAGCTAGCCAAATGTATTAGCCTATTTAGCTACAGAATGTGTTATGCCAAGATTCATTGAAAATCAATAGAACTGAGTAAATCTGCAGCCCTTGGGAGTATCCAAGGTTCATTTCCCAATGCTTACTGGTACTAGCATCGCCTCCCTCCCCCACTCCCCCTGAGTTCTCTCTCTTCCTTTCATCAAAGGCAAGGAATTTATTAAGCAAAAATTAACTCAAAATAGATCATAGACCCAAACATAAAATCTGTAATTATAAAATTTCTTGATAATAACAGAAGAAAATCTTTCTGAGTTTGAATTAGGTAAAGATTTCTTACGTATGACACCAAAAGTATGGCCTATAAAAGGTATAATGGCTAAATCGTACTTCATCCAAATTAAAAATTTATGCTCTTCCAATGACATTATTAAGTGAATGAAAAGACAAATGTATAAAGAACTCTCTAAACTCACTAACAAGAAAACAAGCAGCTCAACTTTTAAAATGGGCAAAATATTTGAACAGACACTTAAAACCAAAGAAGATATACGAAAAGAGGCTCAATATCATTATCCATCTGCTAGCTGGATGAACTCAGCCAACCTAACTTCTGCTTTCATCTGCCGGATGTGAACAAAGCCACCTGCTCTCCTAGGGAAGTGATTTATAATGTACAGTGCAAATATAAGGTATGGTTATACCACCTCCCATAAAACAGCTTGCACACATTTCTACTCCTTGTAGAGGGCTGACTAGCCATTTTCTCTGTGTCTCTCAGTGAACTTTATGTGACACACACCCGCAAATTGCTAGCCATCACTTAAATAACCACTGGCTACTAGCAATTTGAGGCAGATCATTTACTGTAAGCTCAAGTGGACGTGGGTGTCTCCCACCATGCTTTTCTAAGCCAGTTTGGTTTTTAGGGCTCCCTAAAATAATTTCCCACTGTCTTCTTGTTCTGCCCTCAAGTTCTCTGACATCCTTTCATTTCAAGGAACTTGCATCATTTGGGCCCCTGTAACAAAGGGCTTTAGTGTTCCATGGTATTATTGATATGTAAGAGATTTACTTTGGCCATCAGTTTTTCTTTGAATCCATTTGTAATCAATGGTAAAGTTTGAAATGTATTATTTTATATTATCATATATTATTTTTTTCTCCAGGACCTAATATTAAATTCAATGCTGAGTGCTTAATAAGGGTACTGATTATGTGAGGTGTCGCTCCATGAATTAGTATTAAACGTGTTTTGGGACAGGATTTGTCTTAAGAGTTTTACAGAGCTTTGCCCTGAAAGAATATGTGAACGTGTTGGTTTGCATTTCGAATGCGGTTATACTCGGAAGGGCGTCTCTGAAAGGCAGTAGCGGCTGTATCCCACGAGGCGCTGCGTTTCTCAGACCTAAAGAATTGGATTTGCTTTGTAAAGCACAAGCTAATCTGTTAAAAAACTATAGGCTGAGAGCTGACAATGGAGTGTCCTCCGGAACAAACAACTTCCCGGAAACTACAGCTTCCTGAATGGCTAAAAGCAAAGCTTTTGTTTAAACCACTCTAGACTACCTGTCTCCATTCACGGTAACCTAATAAACATGGAGCTTACATACCTCTGTTTAACCTCTCTGTTTAAATGATAAACTTACCTTAGAATTTAGAAATTAACCTTTAAAAGACTTTGTAACCGTTTGCTCACGTAAATAGAATTAGTTAAAGAATCTGTAGAAGCCTTCTGTAAAAGCCTTTTGAAAATCTGTTAACCTGAGAGGAACTACCTGTTGTTATGTAAATCTGATACCCCTGACAATTGTTCACTATTTCCTATAAGTTACCATGTAAGACTTCATTCGGGGCTTTTGAGACCAACCGAGAGGTCTAAGCCCCCTGACCTCCCGCTTTGCCTATAATCTTTATAAACTTATAAAACTATATCTTTGTCTCGGTGTATTCTTTTATTTCTTCCATTTTCCATTTCTCTCTATTATTTTCTTATCCCTTGCAATTCTACCAAAGGGACCCGGTTTTTTGCAGGGAACACTGGCCACGTTCCCCACAGTACTTGATGATATGTATATTCGAATGAGTATACAAATATTCTAGTCACTTTTTTTAAAAGTCTTTCCTTTTCTGCCTCTCTACACTCTGTTCTTCATAATCAAAAGTGTATATATGTGTATTTCTATTCCCAGACCCTATATTATGTTCATGGGTTAATTTGTATATTTTAATCCCAATATTACACTATCTTGATAAATAATTTATACTTCATTTTTATGTATGATACATTAACTAAGTCCTTCTACATCTTCTCTGTTTAAGAATGTTTGGCTATATTTAATTAGTTGTCATTCCTTATAAACTTTAAAACGAGCTTGCAAATTTCAGTTTTTAAAAAGTTGTGATTTTGTAAAAGGCAAAAGATTTATATGATCTGAAGAAACAATGGTGATATAGCACCTCTTGTGTACTCCTGGATAGAGCTGGAACGCATTCTACTAAGTGAAATATCCCAAGAATGGAAAAAAAGGACCACATGTACTCACCATCAAATTGGTATTAACTGATCAACACATAAGTGCACATATAAGAATAACATCTATTAGATGTCAGGCAGGGGGGAGGGGGAGGGGGGAGGGGATGGGTCTATGCATACACAAAGAGTGCAGTGTGCACCATCTGAGGGATGGACACACTTGAAACTTGGACTTGGGCGGGGAGGGGAGAAGGGCAACATACGTAATCTAAACATCTGTACCCCTATAATATGCTGAAATAAAAAAATAAAAAATAAAAAATAAAATGGGTTTAATCTTAAAAAAAAAGCAGACAAAAATATACACTGGGGAAAAGAATCTCTTTTCAATAAATGGTGCTGGGAAAACTGGACAGCTACACGCAGAAGATTGAAACTGGATCCCCACTTCTCACCTCTCATAAAAATTAATTCAAGATGGATAACAGACTTAAACCTTAAGAATTCTAGAAAAGGATGTTGGGAAGACCCTTTCAGACACAAGCCTAGGCAAAGAATTTTTGAAGAAGACCCCCAAAGCAATCACAGCAGCAACAAAAATAAATAAATGGGATCTGATCAAATTAAAAAGCTTTCTCACAGCCAAGGAAACTATTACTAGAGCGAATAGACAGTCTACAGAATGGGAGAAAATATTTCCTCTCTACACATCCAATAAAAGGCTGATAACAAGAATCTATCTAGAACTTGAAAAAATCAAAGAACCCCATTAATAAACGGGCAAAGGAAAATGAACAGAAACTTTTCAAAAGAAGACAGAATAATGGCCAGCAAACATATAAAAAAATGCTCAACATCTCTAATCATTAGAGAAATACAAATCAAAACCACAGTGAGATATCACCTAACCCCAGTGAGATTGGCCTCTATCAAAAAATCCCAAAACAACAAATGCTGGCGAGGAGGTGGAGAGACGGGAACACTCTTACACTGCTGGTGGGACTGCAAATTAGTGCAGCCTCTGTGGAAAAGAAGTTGGAGATACCTCAAAGAGCTAAAAATAGAAATACCATTTGATCCAGCAATAGCACTATAAGGCATCTACCCCAAAGAGCAAAAGACATTCTATAATAAAGACATCTGCATCCAAATGTTTATGGAAGCACAGTTCACTATTGCAAGGATGTGAAAACAACCAAAGTGCCCATCAATTCATGAGTGGATTATTAAGGTTTGCCTGTTTTTAAAAGGGGCTTGTTATGGACTGAAGGTTTTGTACTCCCTAAATTTATATGTGAAATCCCTGTCCCCCAAAGTGATAGTATTTGGAGGTGGAGCCTTTTGTAGGTAATTAGGTTTAAATGAGGTCATGAGGGTAGGGACCTTATGATAGGTTTAGTGTTTTTAAAGGAAGGGAAAGAAAGAATTCTCTCTTTATCTGCCATATGAGGACATAGGGAGAAGCCAGGCATCTTGCAAGCCAGGAACCTGGCCCTCACCAGGAACCAAATCTGCCAGCACCGTGATGGTAGACTTTCTAGTTCCCAGAACTGTGAGAAATAAATGTCTGTTGTTTAAGCCACTCAGTCTACAGTATTTTGTTATAACTGCCCAAGCAGATTAACAAAGGTATATACAAAATCCTGAACTTGTGTTGTTCACGTAAACTAGGGAAATTTGCAAAACAGATTACCTAGCAGAACTCTACCATTTACTCAACTATATCCCCTTTTTTTTTCTTGAGAAGTACAGATTCCTGAATTCAGGACCCTTACACACTAGGCTCCCTTCAATCCAGGAAATATCAATATTATATACCTAAGAATTGTTTATGTTCTGGAAAAATCTATATAGAAGTTATACAATTGTTTATCATAGCTTCTGTTAAGTATTAGAATAATTAAGGAGATATGGAGAGGGGAATTAAAGGATATTATAGCTCTATTTGATGTCACAACAACTCATGCCAAGTGCTTTGCACAATGCCAAGTAGTAAGTAAGGAGCAGATAGGGGCCTTCATACATATCTCTTACCTCTGGTCCAATTCGACTACACAACAGCTGCTGTAGCAATGTTGAGGCTAATGTCTCTCTCTTCTATTAGGTTGTGTGCCCCTCATTCATAGGGACAAAATGTAACTCAAGGCTTCCACCTTGCTTTTATGTACCCATAGTGTGCGCACACATGAGCGCACGTGCGCGCACACACACACACACATACATTATCATTTACAACATACATCATTAAGCCAGGCACTGCTGTTTCAAAGATGATGGAGTAACTAGAATTCTGCCCCTGAACAGCCTAGAGGGTCTCAGGTTAGTAGAGGGAAAAGGAGCTATAAAGAGAAACATTAAAATCTCATATGAATGTTATAAAACAATTATTTCAAGAAATGCCATAGAAACCAGAAAAGGGCATGACACATGCTATACACATTGTTGTTTTTCTTTTTTTAATTTCAGAATATTACAGGGGTGCAAATGTTTTGGCCACATAAATTGCTTTTGTACCATTTGAGTCAAAGTTACAAGTGTGCTCATCTCCTAGATAGCCACACACTGCTTTGTATTCAAGCAATTGTCATGATCTGATTCCTCTACTGTATCATGACACTCTCAAACAGAAGCATCATGCTTTATTCATGTATTAATTCAGTGAAGCTATATGTAGCATTTATCTTTCTAGGTGCTTGGTATGAGTTCAACTTTGTCCCTATAAATGGGGGGCACACAGCCTCATACGGAAGACAGACATAAAAATTTCTCATTTCAATACAGTGATTAAACATAAAACATTCTCAACATCAGAGACAGAATAGTGTCATATTAGCATTTATTTAGGTTATAGTATGAGACAGACACTATTCTAATAGGCTTACCTCAATTCATATAATGTTCACAAACCTTAAGGTAACTACAATTATTATCCCCAGTTTACTAATGAGAACACTGAGGTGCAGAGAACTTAATGTCCCATCCTAATGTCCCAAAGGTAATAAATAGACAAGCAGGGACTTTATTTTTTAAAAAACTCTGGTTCAAAAACCATGCTTTTAATCATTAAAATGTATTGCCTTCTGCAGCATATTAGTTAACACTGGCTGTCAACTTTCTTGTATTATAGTTTTCCCATCTATAATATAATAATCAAAAATAGTATCTCTCTAAGACAGATGTTGTAAGGATTAATTGCATATAAAGTTCTGAGAACAGTGTCTGGCATGTAGAGTGTGTGGCCAGTAAGTGTTAATTATTAATGGTAAATATTTGTTTAATACATAAATAGTTATTTCAGGAAATCTTTTAAAGTATATATCATCATCTCACCAGGACCGTTTGTCCAAAAGAGTGGAGCTGGACCAGATATGCTTGTAAGGTTTCATCTAGCCCAAAGAGGCTTGTTGAATTCGGGGAGCCTTGGATATCATGCAATAACACAGGCATGAGCACTAAATATGAATGCCCCTGGGCTTTGCCCTGTGCAGATTACATCAAGATTAAGTGCCGTGTCTCTGAATCTGGAAAATATTATAGGTGCCCTAGCCATTATTTATAGCTTCAGAAAATTTCCAATGTGATTGTCTATGACAAATATGTCAATTCCAATGCTGTGATTATGCAGGTACCTAGCAGAGAGGGTTGTGCAGTGTGTAATATTAGCACCTCTAAACTCCCTTGGGGACACATTTAGAATAGTGAATTCTGTCATCTTGCAATACTTTTCCCAGATCAGCTATACTTCCTGTGCATGAATTCCAGGTAGCAGCAGGGATTTTATTCAGAAACAATGCATATGGACAATAATCTCGTTAGTCTTCAAGATAGAGAATGAAAGCCAAAAATATATTTGATTCCAAATTTATTCTTTGAAGAGGTTAAGTGCTCAGGACAGTTTGAACTCAGTTTTTAATCTTAGAAAGATGAACTACCATGTTCAAATTACCTTTTTCTAACACAAAGGGAAAATCTTTTCCTGTCCCCTAAACTATAACTTCCATTTTTGTCTTCTATTACCCCTCTTTTCAATGGATATGTTCGAGTTGTCAGAGATAAAACAGGAGGAAGATTTCCTATAAATGGAATCAACATTAGCATTGGAAATAGCTCCAGCAGCTGCAGAAAGAGATTGATAGCCCTGTAACTCCTATCTGGGTGTCAAGATTAAGGCCATGAAATGAAGGGTCTCATATGAACCTTTGTTATCAGTAACATTTCACATGATCTTTGCTGAATCCAAGTGTGCAGCTATAGTCAGTATGTTCCAATAATATTTATAATAATCTTGACTACTGATCTCAATGTGAAGAATATTTACTTGATGACCTAAACTTGAACAAAAATTAAATCCACCTGACCCAGCTCTTTTTAAATTTCTTATTGTGGTAAAGAAAATATACCTATGCAGCATCTGATTCCGAACCTCATTGTAGAACCAGTGTTAGAGCTCAGATAGCTTGACTCCTAGCCACTGCTCTTTTCAAAATTACATTGCCTCCTTAATTCACAAAACTTTAAAATAAGGTCTTGGGACCTGATCAAATTAAAAAGCTTCTGCACGGCCAAAGAAACTGTCACAAGAGCAAACAGGCAACCCACAGAACGGGAGAAAATTTTCGCGTGCTACAAATCCGACAGAGGGCTGATAACCAGAATCTATTTAGAACTCAGAAAAATCAGCAAGAAAAAATCAAACAGCCCTATCAAAAAGTGGGCAAAGGATATGAACAGAAACTTTGCGAAAGAAGACAAAATAATGGTGCTGGTTTTCTAATCGTCTATTTTCCCACTATTTGACTATTGTCTGTTACCTGTCTCCCCTCCTAATTTATCATCTTTCATTGAGTAAGAAACCTAAAGAAAAGAGTCTTATATTACAATTTAGTGAAAAG